>QKQZ01012997.1:0-29799 GCA_003595255.1 Solenopsis fugax
ATATATATACGCGTTAAATTTGTATTGCGCGATATCAAAAGTGCGGCGTCGATTAAAAAAGCGGAAGACAATAATTGGGTGATTCATAATTCGATCAATTACGCGTGTAGCTTCATTTCCTATATTTTATCAGTATGCGTTGAACTTGCTACATAATTTTCCCAAATTAGATTAAATTAGATTGGGAATAAATCGATTGACAAATCCGTTGAAAAAGTTAGAATTATTTTCTGATGATTCCTATATACATTTTTTTTTTTTTATAAAAAACGATACGAGATACCACGCTTTGACGTCTGATAGATTATTATATTTTTCAGTTACGAGACAGACAAAGAACCAAGAGTGTTTCTGGCAATCACCGAGACAATTCTTGAGACACAAACGGCAAAATGTTTCTAACGAAATAAATTTTCCATCGCGAGCGAAAAAAATTCCGATACTCTACACACCGTCGCCCGTGGAAAAACAATTATCCGACTGCCATCGATATTCGCCGCTCTCTTCGTGAAGTAATTAATTACTTTATCTCGGGCTTACCAATGGCAACTCTCCTTACACTATTATCGGACGTTTCTCGCTTGGCAAAATTCCGACGATCTTCTGTTATACACGCGAGTTCAAAACGCACGAGCAATAAATAATATAAAGCCGACCGCAATCCTTAGCAGCAACAAATGCTTTGTTTTTTTTTTTATTTCGTGTAACAAATTTGTTTGTTCAGCATTTTTCTCATGTCTTATGAATACCGTGTGTACATTGGTTGCAATTTTCTTTGTAAACTTCTTCCACAAACATCACGTATGGTAATGTGTGTTACAGTTTCCGTAATCTCGTTCGCGGATACGCGTGTCGCTCGTGACACGTACAGTCCATAAAATAACAACAATCCGGATTTCGCAAATGTAAATTTGAGAAAGAAAGAGAGGAAAAGAAAGTTATTTCGGAGTAAACCTTAAGCAAGAATCCATTTCACTGCTATTTTCCAAGAATAAAACTTACCGCGCAGCAACGTCGTCTACGAAAAATAAATTTTGTCAAAGAATAATTTCTAGGAACGAGAAGCGGGAAAAAAGTATGCGTTAAAGAAATTTTTTGGAGAAAAAATTACCTTGATTTTTTTAATGTCAAAATATGAATATATTTATTAATATATGTGTTTAATTGTGTCAGAATAAATATTACGCATTTCTTTGATTACCATTAAATTGTTGTGAAATTTATCCAAATCTATTTAGAAATCATCCGTTAATATCCATTAACCGAATGCGACAACCAAGTATTAAAGCACATATATTAATGAAAACGGACTACGTAGCAAGCACGATCGCAGTTACGTTGATCGAGTGGCGCCGTTAGGAGCGATATTTTTTCATAAATGCGTCGAATTGCGATGCGTGAATTTCAGTACGTGCTCAGATTACTTTTCCAAGGACGAAATGGCTGCCGAATTTCTCACGCAATTCAGATAAGCTGCGGGCGTAAAAATGTATTTGTATAACGTCTTTATCGGTTTCCTTTGATCTTGCCGCGATACGCGAAATTTCACGCGAGAAGCTCACGAAGTCGGAAGGAGAAATTTTTGATAATCCCGAAGCCAGAATTTCCCTCTTGGGCGGGAGAGCGCATTTTCCGCTTTAATACCGGAATTTCGTTTCGCTACAACGCGAACGTGGTCTCGTGCCGCGATTACCAAATGTTTTATTAAGCCTGTCACGAACTATTCTATATTATATATTCCCAGAGATAACCGCAGAATATGAAATAAATGTTGGGGAATGTGCAAAATGTAACGCTCCACCGAGCTTGAGATACGCTTCAATAAAGAAACGTTGTAAAATACATGAAAATTGTCTATCGCTCTTTCAGCCAGAAACGATAATTACAAAGTTAATCTAAACGAGATATACAACGAATCCTAACAAAACATTTTGAGTTTCACAAGAATTTTATACACGTGCGAGTGCGATAAAGGTTTCATTTCGGTTAAAAGGGAGAGTAAAGTTTCGTTCCCGTAATATCTGGGGTGACTGGAGTTATTAAATAAATACCGCCCTAAACCCGTTGTAAAGTACGATGGGGTTCATTAAGATTTTAGAGAATTGTTTTTTCTTCATTTCTCTACCCTACGTGACGTCAAAAGCGCACGTGCCTCGGATCCGCGGTGGGTTCACGCGTTGACGTAAATCACGTTCTGTGAATAAATTCGCAGAAAACCCGATGGTGGTTGAGCTGGGTTGAGCAATGATGAAAAGAGTTAACGTGCAAATGTTTACGATGATGAATATACAGCAAGTACGAAATAGCAGTTTTCAAATATTTGAATGTAACTAGAGCTCAACGTCAAAATCTCATTAGCAAATTAAACTTGAGGTCAACTAAGAAGCCAGATGTTTCGAACTTAATTTGCATCTTCGTACGGTGGAGATGCGAGATTCTTCGATTTTTCGAACATTAGATAACTCCAGCATTGAACCTTCCATCTCGAGCCATCGCTATGGAAATTCGATACTGAAGTCGTCCAAGGATCCATGCATGAAAGGACATCCGATGTGGCGCTCTCTGTATAAGGATTTAGCCGCCCACGGCTACGAGTTGAGAAGCGACTATGTGGAATCACGGTGAATGTGTTTCGTATTCTTGCGCGAGTCGATGACGTCCGACACACGCCGCCAAGAATTGCACC
Organism: Solenopsis fugax; assembly: GCA_003595255.1. NCBI lineage: Eukaryota > Metazoa > Arthropoda > Insecta > Hymenoptera > Formicidae > Solenopsis > Solenopsis fugax. The sequence continues at coordinate 2,687 of QKQZ01012997.1, forward strand.
GAAATAGAATCGCGACACATAACACGACACGTGAGAAAACGATAGGCAACGCGTTTCGTGTTTATTGCACTCACGCCGCTCGTGAATGGTTACTCGCGTTGAGAATGAATGAATCGTCTGATCGTCGGATGCCCCGTGACATCACGACATGCTTACACGAGGCCTTTTACAGCGCCCTCGAGATTTCGTTTCGTCGTTAAATCCTTGCGGTCTCGTTTGTAAAGTTTTCCATGGAATTATGGAAAAATTTTTTGAAAAGGAAATTGTTTGTAATAAGTTTGATTCCAAGAAGTAATGACCAGAATTGTTATGCATCGAGAAACCCGAGTACCGTAGACTGTTTAAAAAATGAAAATTATGACAGCATTACGATTTCTAACAGTTTGTTTTTGAAAGAAAGAAGAAATACGAGAAATTCGAAATAACAGCTAATTATACGATACTATTATATATCTATAATATATTAATGTATTTTGTTTACAGTTCTGATGTTACTTCGCTGCGAGTTTATTCTGATGTATAGATTACTGCTGACTCGCTAAAGCTTAGACTTGGCGCGAGTCGTGACCGCGCCTCTTGATTCTTATTTTTCTCTATTCGTAGCATTGACAAGCACAATATATTAATAAATTTAAAAAAATAGAGTTAGTTAGCTAGGAAAATTGCGAAATCAATTTGAGGACTATTTTATTGCTTACAATTTATACTAAAAATCTATCCCACTAATTTCAAACGCGTCTTCATGCTACGTACAATAAAGTCTCGAAAATTCTTAAAATTGATGAAAAAGGTTTTGTATGTCGGCGGATCGGAAGTCATTCAGACGAAAAAAATTTGGGAAGACGTGCAATCCTCTTGCAGCCGAAACGCGGACAAGGTCAATCACTACTACCGTCGCTCAACTATTATATGATTCCACCCTTTTAAGCTTTGATGTCCAACGAACACTGTCTATTCCGCGGCCTTGTCTGCCTCATCGTGACTGTCTCCCTCTCGGAACTCGGTCAGGGTTGACATCAGCTGAACTTCGCATTTGCAAGCCTTTGTAAAACGCGATGTTGTCAACGATATTTCGTCCACATTCTTTATTTCTTTAAATAAAGAAACGTCTCTTTTGCGAACAATAATGTCCACGTGATACAGCCAATGCTTTCTCGTGTTTAGAAATCATCATTATAATCTTTAAACCTATACAATGAAAAAAAAGTCTGTAGTGAAATAGTATCAATTAAATATTATGTCAATATAACCAAAAATAATTTTATTTTACTAAATGTTTAGTAAGTATTATCAAATTTGGTATAAGATACTAAATATTTAGAAAAGTAAAATTATTTTTGGTTACATTGACATAATATTTAATTGATACTATTTCACTATACATTTGATAGTTATAACTAGTCTTTTTTTTTCAGTGTATAAATTTGGAAAACGCAATGTTAAGACAACCCTGTTTCTCCGAAAGCGTATTGACTTCTTTTTGAAAAATATTATGCCAATTTTGTTTTATTCACACGTTATTACATCGTTGCAATAGAGCTAAAAGCTTCGTTGAAACATCATGCAAGTTTGTATGATTACATTTCTGTTTGATAAATTGCAATTACATAGATGTACGATAAATGTCAAATGGTTTAAGTGAAAATAATTAAATAATTCCGCCTCTCACGTGTAAATACTGATGTAAATGCGCTTAGCGACGCCGAGGTGGCAAAAGTTAGGAACAACGTGCGACGAAATGACGAACGTGTCATGAATTGTGTAACCGAATCGTATAATTGCGGAGGAGTATCGTTGATTGTATTTTCCCTGCCAAGGGAAAATATAATCAACGATATTCCTCCGTTATGTGTACGTGGCAGCCTGTTAAATGGAGATGGCGTAATTAAATGCATGTGATTTATTACAGAATGTCACGCAGCATAGAGCGACACGCGTCACGGGATTTTATTCGAGCAGCACGAATGGCGTCCGATCGAGACTGTCCAAATATGCTCTGACAATAAACGAAGCTCCGATTGTGACCGCTTATTTTATTCCTAAACAAGCCGGCTTTTCTTCACGCTTTTGCCTCCAACGTACACATAATCTTCTCACGCGCGTATCACTGTACGCGTGCAAATATACGCGGACACAATATTATCAATCCGGTAATATCTGTCGGGCGCATGCAATCAGTTCCGGGGATTTGAATTTTGATTACAATCCAATGATTAAATTTCACGATGTCAAGTTTAATGAGCCACCATGACACTGTAAATGATAAATACCTGATTCGATTCGATAATTCTAATTTAATTTATGATAAAAAGAAGCACGTTCGCTGTAACTAAATAATTAAAAATATTGAGAAACGTTCTTCCATCCTATTTTTACATTTTCTAAAATAAAGCAATATCACTTTTTTTCAATTAACATGGAATATTATCTTTGCAACTGCATCAGATTATTACAAAATTAAATTTAAAAAATAAACGTCCGTATTTTTAAATTTAGACATTATTAAATGAAACGGAGATCACTCCGGATTGAATGGCAAGTATTATATTCAAATACGGGCAAAAACATCGAATACATCGTTTTATCCGATTTTATATTATAACGGCGGGAGGGGAAAAAAAAAAATTGGGGCCGCGATTGGAGCTCAGCAAATCAATAGTGCGGCATCACGAACATCTATATCGCGTCAATCCTCTAATCTTCGCAGCTCCTATTCGCCGACTATCCTATTCGATCCCCCGCGACGAGCTCGTTCCCCGTCTCCCGGTTGATCAATCGACACCAACACGTTATACCTTCCATCTTTCCTCGATATCCCAGTACATATTCATCATCGGCAGAGATCTCCAGAGCCATGTACGAGCGTACCTGCGGAGGCTGACTTGCACTGATCGATCACTACTGCCTCACCACTAGTCCCTCCTTGGAGGCGATCCAAGGCGAAACGACCAACGGCTCACTTAACGATTAAATATTTTTTCCTCCGTGCAGATTACTTAATAGAAAAGTAACACTACTCTCAAATGCTACACGGAAAGAGCAATTTTACTGTAGTATTTAAACATTTAGATACAGATCAGAAAATAATTTTATGTTCGACTATAAAAATTATTGTGTAAGACGTTCAAGCACGATGTGTACTTACTGCTGCAAAAAGTTTTGACATTCTAGCAACCAGTTTAAGCGTCCAATATAAATTTTTTAATGGTTTAACATAATTATTGTCAGATCTGTAAAATTATTTTTTCCGTGTAACAATACGACTGTATAAAACAAACTAAACACAAATTAAACAATAATTTAAAAAAAATTTGCTGCAAGACTTTGTGTTGCATATTAAAAATTTATCAATTAAATTTACATATTTGACTGTTTTTTTATCTCTACCAACAGAAAGTTAACGTTCACAGTTATAGTTTTAACGCTACAGTTTTGACGTTCAATGTGTTTGAAGAAAAATTTGCTGCAGTGTCTCGTTGAACATAAAACGATGAACGTGCAACGGGAAAACATTCATCTCTCGCTATTACGGATATCGCTTACAGCCGCTTTACTCTCCTCAACGAGACAGAAAATATTGCGAAGAAATTGTTTGCGAAACCTTGACATTCTTTTAATTCCTCATCGATTCTTCGTAGGTACCGCCTCCACGGAGTTTCTTGCAAGGGAGTGCTTCGGCGGTCTCAGCTGCACGGGACATATAAAAATTCAGTGGAGGAGTTCCAATCGTGTCGTGCACAGCCTCTCTATAATACATGAGCTAACGCCGGAAGTATACAGCGTCTCAGTAGAAAGTTACGTTAAAGTGAAGGTGGACGCATGAGATATCAAATCGGCATCGGATGAAACGAGGCAGTTATTTCACGATCTAGAAAAGAGTAGAAAATGCGAAGATATTTGCACGCGAGAAAAATGTATCGAATAATCGAGTTCGCCCACGCACGAATGAAAAATTTTTCTCCTGGGACCCACGTTTAATCAACATAACTTAATAATGCTACGAATGTGATAATTAATTTAAAAGACGCAAATTACGTTAGTGTTTTAAGCTTTCAAAGGATGGCGACCGCGTTGATGCAGTTTTTATCTTCCGCTATCACAATACAATATCTTCATAAAGAATTCCACGAAATGAAAAAAAATATGAATGTAAAAAAAAATAATAAAAATATAGGTAAATATGCATACACGTATGTACGTAAAATAAATAAAAGGTAAATAAAATATTTTAAATTATGTACACTTTAATAATGAAATTTTCTCTCTCTTTCTCGCCTCGTTCTTTCTCTTTCCCTTTATAAGAATGGAGCACTAAAATTTAAAAGAAAAGTGGATGTGCTACATTAGAAAAAATTCACGAGTGTGATGAAAAATATATAAGCAAGCGTACTTGCTCTCAACAATCCGAGAAAAAAAGCGTGAGGGATTTTTCCTCAGCAAATATTTATGACTCTTACAGTTATAGTCACCGGGAGAAGGTCTGAATGTCTCGTTAACGTAAACATCTTGTGAGAGGTAAGAAATGTAATGCGAAAAGTTATATAAGAAACATATCTCGACTTTTTTCTACTATACCTGACTTATGATCGATTACGCTGTGCAAAACTGAAACTAACGTGACGTCTTAGGAGACGGGCGTCACCGACAAGATCGAAAAGCATGCTTTATCGTTGTGAATGAATTTCTAAAGAGACGAAGAAACAAATAATATTTTTAATAATTTGGAAAAAATTTGTACGTAAAATCCAAAAACTGAAATATTTAGAGACGTAAAAATTTAAACGTTCGAAAATAGAAAGATTAATTAAGGGCGAGAATGTTGATTTATTCTTCCATTTTAATAAATGTTGAGAATTTACACCGTAAAATTGTAAACAGAGAAGCAAAACGGTTCGAGTTTGCATGCATTTTAATTTTACTGTATCATTTTGTCGAATAATCCCAACGCCCAAATGAGAGAGAAAAGTTTTCAAGAACCGTAAAGACTACAAGAAGATTGGGGGGGATCCACCGTCTTTCTCATTCGCCTTCATTGTCGGAGCTCTCAGCTTATGGAAATAAATTGATGGCAAGAAGTAAAGTTGCCGGGCTATCAGCAGCTTGTGGAAGGAACAAAGATAAGAAACCACCATCATACTTTGCGAGCGTGAAAAAGTATGCGCGAAGATGATAACATGAAAATTCGGTCAACGATAATCATTTTATTCGACTTAATGATATTATCTTACTTCTTTCTGCATTTTATCTTCTTTTAAAAGAAATTTCTGTCTTGTTAACTGTTGAAACTTGTAATAAAAAATGTATAATAATAAAAGTTGAAAATTTTCTATTTTTTTATATTATATTTTCAATCTTGCTCTTTCAAAGCTTAATATTCTAAAACGATAATATTCGTTTCGATAAAAATACTGTAAAAATCATTTTACGATTTAAATATTCATTGATTAATTTTGAAAATACGAAGAAGAAAATAGTGACTATTTTTTTAAATTTCTTTTTGTTTCCATCTCTAGTTTACAGAAATGAATTACCTGTCACAAATGTAGAATAGTTTATTAAAACTGAAACTAAGACTTCAAGTACGCTTCACGTGGAGCGATAATAAAGAAAGAGAACTTTTCTAAAAGTTTATCACAAAAATGAGCCATCTCATTCCCATCTTTGGTCCTCTTTTGGGAAGATACCACAATCCGCGGTATTTCAAGTTCTTATATATTATTCCCTTCCTCAAGTTTCATCTGCTTTGACCTGAATATGTCGCATCGCGTATCTCGCACACATATTATATTGCTAAATTCAAATTGTCCAACTTCGATTACCATACATTAATTAATTATAAATTTACGATTTTGAAATATTCGATGAAATATTCGACAGGGAATTATAAAGATACTTTAAAAATCCCTCAGAGATTAATCAGAATTCTAGATTATTAATTGCGGTGGTTCCAAAGAGAAACATTATAGCATGCAACGTGGCAGAGTAGCTATAAACGAATATTGCAAATCTTCAGTACCTGACAAAAACGCGGGAAAGCAGGCGGATGTAAACGCTGGTGGCAGAATCGCGAATTTTCTGGCTCCCAAAGGTCAAGACCTCGACCTTCATTCGGTCGTCGGGGCGTTTCGCGGGGATTCTTGCATCGATTTCGGTAGATGAAACTCCACCCAGTCGTTCTAGCGCTCGCGAGAAACAAATTGACAAGAGACAGCTAACTAGTGATGGCCTCGATCATTCTACTTGCAATTTTCGATCAAGCGATTTCTTTTCTCGAATTACAACCATTTTTCAATAATGTGTATACTACTAGTGATTTCTTATACGAGACAGAATCTTGCACCGTTAAACTGTGCCCTATGATATTAATAATTTGAAATCAATGTAATCAATTTTATTCCAAAATGAAAAGATCCCTTTTTCTAATTTTTTTTCTTCAATACAAAGAAAAAATATATGTTACTTCAATTTCAAAATTTAATGCTGACATGATAAACTGCTTAATTATTTTCATATTATTATTTTATTCGTTTACATTATTTTTAAATACTTTTGTAATATAATACATGGTATTAGATCATATCGCATACTAATATCTAAACTTTAATTATTAATATCGGGCGTGAATGCATCATCAATCCCATCACTACGGGGATTGTCAGGGATATTGCGGCGGAAGTATCGATAGCGACATCGGGAATTTCGTTTAGAATTCATGCCCCAATTCATAACTGCCTGTGCTTCGTCTCGCGCTGGCCTATTGAATCGTAGATTGAAATCGGTTCATGCAGGCAGCGTGGATACGGCCGGCAATTTTGCGGTCGAAATTCGGTTAATAAAATATATCGGCCCGTTCTTCACCGTCGATGAGGGTTATTCGGACGATGGAGAACCGTCGCTATCGCTGACATTTCTCACTGGCACGAATACCCGAGGCAATTAGCGACCATAAACTATTATAATGTAAGCGATTAATCGATAGTTCATGAGATGAGGTCAAGCAATCGCAAGCAATGCAACTAACTTCCCCAATATTTAATTCATTTTTTAATTTTAATGTTTCTATCATAAGTTTGACTATTGACCGTGCAATTTCGAATTTTGCATTTTGTATCGTTTTGTAACTTTTTGCTATATATTTATATGCACATCAATAAAATTATTGTTATTATTATATTAAATATTTATTATTTCTACAATCGATTCTTGCATTTCTCAAATACATTCTGATATATTTTATATTAAAACAAATCAATATTTTCTGATCATTTTTTTTATGAAATAAAAAGCAGATGCACAGGCAAGAATGGAATAAAAATAAAAACAAAAGCACAATATCGTTCTAAAATTTTCCTCGTTACAATTCTATGGTTATTGTCATTTTAATTGGTCTAGTTTTATTACTGATTATTACGAGATAAACCAAATTTATGACCGTGAAGTAAATCAGTAGAAGTAGGCGGTCTGACGTGCATTCCGTTCCTATTTACGTGTGTAAGCAGCCCTCGGATAGGAATGTAATTTGCATGCTGCCATCGATTTATTCCGAGCCTTAGCCCACGCAGTCCTCGAGGCTGGGTTCTCCATCTCATTTTCCTTATTCCTCTAGTTCTACTCATCTATACGTGCAATTGCGGCACGTGTACGCAAATAGAGAATAGCGGTCGAGTTGTGCATCGGGTGTGTCGAAATCCGCAAAATGTGTACGAATCCGAAAAAAAATACTTTTATTTTCAATGTTTCGTGATTCGAAAATTATTATCTTCGAAATTTTCAGCTTGAATTATTAGTCAAACGACAAGTGTAAATTTTGTGAACGAAAACAGCGCTATTTTCAGTCGATGTCTATTTTCAATCGGTTCTGGAATACCCTGCACATGTCACGGGAAATACGTGATAGTCATCGAAATCCGGAATCGATCACACTGCTTTTCCAGCGTGTAATCGGAACACGGTTCGATTAATCGCCAATTCAAATATATCTTTGTTTGGCATCGGCCAGAGCTTATAATAATCTACTTTTTCGACAATAAAAAAAATAAATTTAGTTATAAATGTAATTTTTAACGTATCGCAATTATATCCTACTATTACATTCTGCAAGATATTTAATTTACTCAAAAGATGATCCTTCGACACACACAATTATAAATTACACACATTTTTATCTGTCAGTATGAAAATAAAAGAAGCGTTCAATAAAGAAAAGTTGAAACGTACTGTGGATAATTTACGATTTGTCACCCGTATTGTTACGAGATGGTAATCGTAAGTTATCCAATTCACTTCTATAAATTACTTTCAAAGAAATAACATAATTTATAAGAAGCAGCAAGTGCAGTGATCAATTTCTTAGAAATAAAATAAAATTTCTTTTATTTAATTCGCTTATTAAAATCGTGAAACTCGGAATTCGTCCAAGCTTGAATACAGTGATAAATTTAATATTGCAAAAAGAGATAGTTTAACCAGCTCTGACAGTTATATTCACTGCAGATTAGCGTGGAAATTTTCCACAATGCGCATACAATTCCACGGCTTTCATTATAACATTCTGAGACTCTTAAACGCTTCTTAAATGATAAAACGAGACTCCCAAGTGTTTTGTTGTTGAGTAAGTTATCGTCTTCCACATCTACGGCTGCATAGAGTTATTACGAAAGTTCACTATCTTTACCAGGCACGCAACCGGTCTTTCGCCGATGCAAGAATTTTCGGGCGAAGTTGCCTCAAAAATCGCGAAGCATTTATCAGAACGGATAAAAGCTGACGATAATAGCGCGCTATTGTTCTCTTCTTACGATGCGAGAACTTTCGGATAATATGCGGGAAAACAGTACTGTGACGGAAAAATAATAACGAGAAATGCGAAACTGAATTTCGTGCTTTTTACGATCACCGTAGCTGGAGATTTGCAAATGGTACTATCATGTAAAAATATTGCCCGTGGCCGTATGCATTTAGCAGCCATAAAAGAACGCTATCGCGTGGCCAACATTCGAATAAACGATATGTGGGTTATTCGATCTCCGTTCGATCCGCAAATGGTATTCTCGGTGTCTGTCGGGGGGGAAGGATTAGAGCGCTTCGCGGGATAATACGTGTCGCACGCGTTAATTCAAGTGTAAATAATCCATCTGAATTAAATCTCGATTAGGCGCGGATTGCGCCCGTTCGAGGTAGAGCCGTTTATATATAAGCGCAGAGGGGGAGACTCGCTGAAAAAGATGGTCGCGATTTCGCGCGCGAAAATGCGAATGTCACGAGCCATTAATTTCACGCGAGCATTAAGCAAAATAAACGGTCGCGCGCGGAGGCGTCGCAGTGCGGCCAAGAAATAAAAAATAATATTAGATTTACGATTGCTTCGCAAACATGCCGGCACGCTGCGCCGCGCCGCTGCGTCCTCGTTCGAATTATTAATTCAACTATAACCCGGGCAGCCGGGCAGCGCAACTGGAACTGGGCGTTACGATACTATTCTTCTTGCGCGGCGACGTAATGCAATTATGTCAGCGCGGTCTAAATTGGTTTACGTGCTAAAGAAAAACGGTCCATTCTGTATTCGCAGGATGTATCAATTCCATTGAGCTAGAATTAGTCCGGCTATGCTTCGTAACTTGATAAAAGATAAAACAATAAAAATGTTTTGTACTTTAATACATGTAACACTTCTCTCCGTCTTTTCTCCGGAGAAAATTTTAAAAATATTCTTTCTCTTGAAGCGATTCAAATTAAAATTGAGCGCGACTCAAATTAAAATTCTTTTTTATATCTTTCTCTCTAACGATTCAATTAATACCAATGTTTATTATTCCACTCGATATAAACAGTGTTGTGCTTAGATAACTTAAAATTTGTCTAGATAAAGATAAGATAAGTTTCGTGTAAATGTATCTTAGATAAGATAAAGATGATTTAATTTTAATTTATCTAGGTAAAAGATAAAAATATATATAGTTTTATCTAGATAATTTTCAGATAATATCCTTTTTGAACAAAAAAACAATTTAGGATATGAAATATGTTCACATTTTTATTTCTAAATCAATATTTTTAAAAACAAAAGTTCTTCAAATAATTATACTAACAAAAAATAATTCTCTGTTAAATTTGAATCAAATAAAAATCAAAATTAAAAATAGAAGAAATATATAAATATAATTCACATTATATAATGACTGATAAAATATCTAGTAAGTTTTCGAATTTATAGTTTTGGGGCAATTTTTATATTGTACTACTGTTGATCTGAACTGCGTTTCGGTACATATTGCCAGTACTAAAAATCTATAGTTTATTACATACTTATAAATATATAGATTTTCAGTACTGACAATAAATTTTGCAATTCTTGAAAAAATCTGTTAGGATAAATGGCAATTTGGAGGCTGAGGCTAAACACAATACTTCATTCTCGTTATTCGCATTATCTTAGATAATTTAAAAAAAGATAACATTTTTTTATCTAAGATAAAGATGAAGATAATGTACATTATAATAATCTAGATAAAGATAAGATGAAGTTATTTCTTTATCTAGATGATTATCTAGATAATTTTATATAGATAACAGCAAACACTGGATATAAATATAGATAATCATAATGAAAGATGGCCAAGTTAGTAACGAGGAGTTTCTACAGCATAATGACAAACGAAAATATTTGTCGGTATCCTCGTGATATTATTTTAAGTCCTCGATCCCACCCTAATTCCCCCTATTCCCATCGACACTCCAACGTAACTCCGCTTGCACTTCGCTTTTTCAAGCAGCCCGTCCTTTTAGGGACAAAGTGCTCGTGTACCTGGATCTCCCGCAACGTTCCGGAGACAGTGGCTAAACTAAAACAAACGATTATCCTCAGCCACCAAGGATATTCTCGAGCTGGAGTAAGGCGATTTTTAGGACGACGCGGATCAGGATTACAGGACGAAGAGCAAGTCACGGAAGGTGGGTTCTCGGTGTCTCACCTTAAAGGTTGAACCATAACCTATTTTACGCGACTTTCGTCATTCGTATCCCGCGGGAGCGAGCACAGTGTCAAGGAATAAATTTCAGATATAGGCGATACACCACCGATAGAGGTACAGCGCCGATGGGCGGACATTTACGAGCGCCAGTGCGGATATTTTTCCACGTGGACTTGACTTGATTCACGACCGCCTCCTCCTCCTCCACCTTCTCCTCCTCCTCGAATAGATACGTGTGAATTGTATAGGCTCGGGTGCGAAACTACTAGTTAATAAATTGTTTCTATCTCTCTTTTTCTCTCGTAATACTTTTCTACCCTCTGGCTTCTCTCGGAGCGATCCTCTCCAGTACGATCGCTAGATTGACATTATTAATTGCAAGTTACATCAAACGCAAAAATACAATTCTTGATTGGCGAATGTAAATACGTCCGATGCAGGTTTTACGCTACCTTTGCTATTCAGACATAAAATGTCAGATATATCGTAATGGATGTTGGTTTCCACAGCATGAACGCTCAGTTGTTAAAGCACCGCAGATATTTTATATAAATAACACAGCTCGTGTGAAATAACGCCCATTCAATCGCTTTAACCACAACGTACAACTGTCCAAACAATTTTCTGTTTTACCGTGCACCACGGTACGAGAATGAAGTTGCCGCTGCTATACGTTTCTATACTATATTTTCCGCTTAGTTGGCGCTAAGCCACGCCCGTGTCCGACATAGTTTCCGAATTGCCTGCTCTATGCACTACGTTCAATATACATTAATGGATATGGCAATCGGAAAGTAGCGTACCTGAAATCGCAATCTAAAATCTCCTGGCGCGGGTTTATCAAGAGAAGTGCATCCGACATGTTTTACTTGTGTATACATTAATAGACGGCATGCAGAAAACATGGCAAATGCCTCTCGCAGGGCGCGATATGTGATAAAAAAATTCTGACGTGAAGTAACCGCAAGACAGATGAGATTGCTGGTAATCTCTTCATCGTGCGTCACGGGAGTGATTTATTGTTTCGTTAAATGCAGATAATATTTACGTCACTTACATACTTTTGGCGTGTACCAACGCTGCCGCGATTTTCCTTGTTAATGTGCGTATTTCAAAAGTGCCTTGTATCAGTCATGTAATGCACTTACCTGAAAACAGAAAAATAAAAGAGATTAGTATACTGTTCACAAGTACTGTTATAAAATGACAATTCCAATTGTACGTGCATACTGTTATACAACAGGGTTATGGGATTTAACGAGAGATACGTGGAATACGGGATCAGTTCTCGACTGCATTTTCAATTTTTCGCTTTCCTAGATTCTCTAGCGAAAAATGCGTTTGCAGAATGTGTATGACTGTTACATAATGCAACGGAGAAGCTTCATGATGCGAGAGGATGCAACATGAAGTTTCAATTTTCAATTTCACATCGTATTTTCATTTCCTCCCCATTTTCGATATGAAAGAGAAAATATTGCGTAGCCATCTCGTGCGATTAAAAGTCCCGTGCAAGTTTCGCTCGTAATCATTATATTTTCTAAAATACTTATAATTTCGAGAAATTTATATAAAGTTGTTACACAACAAAAGAGGTAAGAAACTCGACACGAGCACCATATTTCTCGCGTGAAATAAAATTCAGCACGAATGATTTAAATACAAAGAAAAAAAGAATATTTTTATTCAGCCATGTACAAATGAGAGCAGCCCGAAAAACGGAAGGCCGAGAGTGCAAGGATAAATCACAAAGCGAAAGGGTGTTCTTTCCACGGAATTTCGTAATGTCAGTGCCAGTTATGCGGCGATGCATACCAAGAATTTCTAAGCCCGAAAAATAACTACCCTCCTATATATCCACCTCTTCCTCTTTCATTTGCTAGAAGACAGCTGATGCATATCCGCTTCAATCGAGAACTCGTCGAATTCCGAATTAAACGTCTACCAACTTGAAAGGAATTTCGTCTCTATCGTGAAAAGGATTCCCAAGGCGCTTTGTGCAATATGTATTAATGCGCGATCATGAGATTTCCCCTCTGATACAGATATACGTAGGTGCACGAAAGCGCAGTTAATCGAGCGAGTTACTTTCTCGCGAAAAGTGTGCGACACTCGAAAAATTTTTCTTGGCAATAATTTTTTTTATATAATCTTCTTGTAACTTTTGCTTGCCGGTTTATCTAATTTTAAAATTAGATTGCGTGCGAAACGTTTAAAATTAAAGAACACGATACAGAATACAAACATTGCAATTCGATGAAGTTTGAAAGGACGAGTTAATCGTTCCTATTAGCGGAGCTGTTCGAAGAAAGGAACAATTATTGTCTACGATCATTAGCTCGTCTACTACTTGGTCGTTAAATTGCTGGCGATTGTTTACTCCCGTTGTGTATCCTGGCTGAGCTGTATCTGAGCGTTACTATTAGAAGTGGCGCTCGGTTCAACGAGGCCAATTAATTACAATTCAAGTAGATAGCAATCGAAGCCAAATAACATGAATTACAGTTTCATGTAATTTCGGTACATTTATATCGCTTTATTTAAGATTTCAATATAAATAAATGGCAAATCAATTATTTATTTATATAAATTCGTATTATAGATATAGTTAAAATGTTTTTGTTTGTGTGAACGGATACATTTAACTATGTAAATATTTAAAATGCTTATTTAATACATGCACAGTAAGAAATTGTGCGTCCATATTAAAATTTTCTTGTGTTACCACGTTTTGATTACTACTTCAATGTAAAATTAACACACCACTGATATCTTATAATTTGTGTAACATTTTCATGTGTTACATTTATGTCAATTTTATAAATTAACACTTTGTGTATGTCTCTTAGAAATGGAATATTATTTTGAGTACTTTTGACACAATTATTTCAAATAATCAACATGTCTCAAAGTTAATTTAACATGATTAATATTTTCATTCATATTATACGAACGAAAATGTTCTATTAACATTTCCTATGAGTTATTGTAACTACTCTTCCACGTAGTTTTTAAATAATTTATATGTAACATAATTTATATGTACATCACATTTAAAGTCATAATAACAAAAATAAATGTAAAGTATTGTGTCAATTACTTAACATTTTTAATTTGTCAATAAGTAACACGACGAATAAGAGTTATTTTAATTTGAAATTTAGAGTGGACTTTCTGGGACATGCAAAAAATGTTAAAATTAACATTTTATTTTTTACTGTGTGTATATTTCTATGTATAAAATGAATATCGAATACCGTTTCTTTAAGTAAATGATTTTTATCATTTTTCACGAGAGATTTTCAGATTTTTTCAAAGATAATTGTATCTAATTAATCACAGGGAATTTTTGTGGATGCGAATGAAAATTGAGACGTGCGATTAAAAAAGATTTGGCGCCTCATTTATTAATTCCTAAAACGCAAAATGATGAGCAAGCGGAAACGCGGCGCTGTCACGGCTGTTCTCTCTCTCTCTCTCTCTCTCTCTCTCTCTCTCTCTCTCTCTCTCTCTCTCTCTCTCTCTCTCTCTCTCTCTCTCTCTCTCTCTCTCTCTCTCTCTCTCTCTCTCTCTCTCTCTCTCTCTCTCTCTCTCTCTCTCTCTCTCTCTCTCTCTCTCTCTCTCTCTCTCTCTCTCTCTCTCTCTCTCTCTCTCTCTCTCTCTCTCTCTCTCTCTCTCTCTCTCTCTCTCTCTCTCTCTCTCTCTCTCTCTCTCTCTCTCTCTCTCTCTCTCTCTCTCTCTCTCTCTCTCTCTCTCTCTCTCTCTCTCTCTCTCTCTCTCTCTCTCTCTCTCTCTCTCTCTCTCTCTCTCTCTCTCTCTCTCTCTCTCTCTCTCTCTCTCTCTCTCTCTCTCTCTCTCTCTCTCTCTCTCTCTCTCTCTCTCTCTCTCTCTCTCTCTCTCTCTCTCTCTCTCTCTCTCTCTCTCTCTCTCTCTCTCTCTCTCTCTCTCTCTCTCTCTCTCTCTCTCTCTCTCTCTCTCTCTCTCTCTCTCTCTCTCTCTCTCTCTCTCTCTCTCTCTCTCTCTCTCTCTCTCTCTCTCTCTCTCTCTCTCCGCCGCGGGGGTGCCGATTTTCTCGCTTCCCGGGGCGCGAATCCGATCATTTCTCCGCGTATTCCGTCGTCACGTCTCCCGCGTTCCGAAAGCACCCAGTCGTGAAAGTTCTCTCCGGCATTTTATTCCCCGGAATCGCTGACAAGCAAGAAGAAGAGAGCGTCGTCGGTGGCGGCGGAAGCGCCATTCCATCCCGCGGCGAGAAACACTTCCTTCTTAGGGACGGGGGTTGAGATCACGTCCAGAAAGCCCGAAAGCTCTTTCCTTCTTTCTTTCCTTCTCCCCCCGCGTCATCCACGCGGGTGCCACCCACGTTCCTCCAAAGTTAATTTAATACAAAAGCGACGAGTTCTTGTTTCGAGATTCGCGCGTGCACTCTATTCCTCCTTCTCGCTTTCCTTTAGCTCGAACCGTGACGGAGGTGCTCGCGAGAGTACCGAAAGCACTCACGAGCCACTCGCGAAGTTCCCATCTCGGTTGCGGTTCGTCGTTGAGATATGTCCTTACTTACTCCACTCTTCCGCCACGTGTGCATGCGCCGCGAGATGTATTGTACGTATTCGTCGCGTTCAGTGCAAAAATTGCACACGCCGCACGTTCGCGAAGGGAAAATCTTAAATCAACGTTTACGACATCTCCTGGAGAACGCGCATCCGAGACTGGTGCATCGCGTAACGCGTATTTTGTGAGATAAATGCGAACAAAATTATTTTATATCTCAACCTGGTAATTTCGTTTATCGCACAAGCTTGGAGCCAATAATATCTTTTTAATTGAGAACTTTATAGGGCTATCGATTTCCATTTCTCCCGCAGAATGAAATATACTCGAAAAATTGAATTTATTTAATATTAAAGAAGATATCTTTTTCATATTTAACGAGTTTAAATTCCATATTTGCGTAAAATATACTTTGTTTCAGCAAATTACATGTAACTGTAAAAAATGTGTTTCTAAAAATGACAAGCTCTAATGCCTTTTTATTCTTGCGACTAATTTCTCTTTCTCTCTCTTTCGCTTATTTTTTTTTTATTCTCTCTTAATCCGTCTTTAATTTAATCTTAAAATAAAACTGTCTATATATACGTACGTATATGTGATAGATATATCTACCATAAAATCGTTTCACCTTGGAAGCCAGATTGCCCTTCGAGTAAAACTACTAGCATATGAGATCACGCGAAATTCACTTTAAGCCAATTTTACGGAGATTTTCAGCGAACGATGGGAACGTAGGTTTCTTCGTAGTTTAAGGGGGAATTCAAATGATGATGGAAGAGATAAATAAATGGATCAGCCAGCTCGTGACACGCGAGCGTACCGTATATCCAAGATTAACCGATGTAGCGATTGTAAAATTAGTCGGTGATAAGTAGATTTCCAATTTCGCGCAAGTTGATAGAGAATACGAACGGCTCACTCTCAATCGCGATAATTACTTTTATTACGAATATTGTTGCGCTCCTTTCCCTCCCGCAAATTCGTCGCGATTGCTCAAAGCGTTCTCGTACGAGGCATAGAGAATTACACGTGTTTCATATCTCAGGATTGGCAAGAGACCTAGTTCGTGTTTAAGCACTATCCGAACCAGCGTGTATATATGCATTTCACCTAGCTCCAGGCAAGTTGGAAGTTCACACCCGATGTCTGGAGAGATTCCAGATGCTAAATGCCGTGACGACTCGTACTCGCACAGAATAGCACGGCGCAACTTGTATGTGCTGCACTACTTAACGCGGTTTCACATACGCGATTTAAAAATAAAAAATAAAAATAAATGGAATTAACCCGTTACGGTCACCAGGAGTCCAAAACCCACGCTAACTTTTATAAATAAAATTCAATATTTTTTTAAGAAAAAAAAAGGAATTTACACTGTTTTGCGACTTATAACTCATCTCTTTGATTTTTGTTAAAATTAAGCACTTCAAACTTCAAAATAAATGTACTTTTTTCAAAACCTATGAAACTAATTTTTATCTGAAAGTATACTATCTTGAGAATAAATTTTTATTGAATTATCGCAAAAATTAAAAATTTTATAAATATTTTTGTAAAAAAAAAATCAAATTTTGCAGTTTTTTATTTGAATTTTTTCATTATGTTAAATTCTAATTAAAAAAAAATTATTGGATGATAAAGAACAGACCTCAAGGTATGTCCAGTAAAATTTTTGCGACGAAATATCAAAAAGCTGGCAAATGGCGACTGATTTTGTGCAGGGGGTCCAGTGGACCCCATGTGACCGTTATGTTATTATTTGAAAGTGTGACCTCAAAGGGTATTATCTTATAAGGGTATTTCCTTATATTAAAAATATAAGGAAAATCAATTCTGAATATTTTGCCGCTAGAATTCCGCCGCGGCCTCGAATATTCCCACGAACCGCTAGCAAACTAGCGGGCGAAACAGCCAACTCAATAACCTTCGTAACTTTTACTAAACGTAAATATTACGAATACCGCTCGAGAGATTAATGTTGAGGGTTGGCACTGCCTTCAGCATCTCTCATGGACGATGGGGCATCGGTATTAGGTTGCACGAAGTTACGAGTCTGCGGAAGCGTGCGCACTCTGTTTAACTATCGCCCTCGTTTTGTGGGCGCAGTGTGCAGTCGTGCAACTGCGACTGTGTGTGAGATTGCAGACTCGTGGTGGTGCAGGATGCGTTCATACAAATTCGTGCACATA
This sequence comes from Solenopsis fugax, assembly GCA_003595255.1. Classification (NCBI taxonomy): domain Eukaryota; kingdom Metazoa; phylum Arthropoda; class Insecta; order Hymenoptera; family Formicidae; genus Solenopsis; species Solenopsis fugax. Next base: position 20,397 of record QKQZ01012997.1, read on the forward strand.
GGTACACACGTGTACATAGACGATGCACGCTTCGTTGCAGACGCAATTGCACGCGCTGCACAGACGCGATAATCGGAAAGCATTTCGCCATCCGTGAAAAGACAGTCCTCCTCCCCCTTTTGCCCGGCTCGCCGCCCGATCAACCCCCGTCCGCACGCGTGAACTCCCGAAAGTCGGCAGCGAGGTGTGCACGCGCTACGTCGGGTCGAGATAAACCCCCGGAATGATGTATTATGCTCGATGAGTTTGCGAGTATCGCGAGGGAAAATACGCTCCTACCCACGAGATTTCGCGAATTATGAGAGCGCAATGCGCCAGCGGTACAGCATATCGGGTGATTTGGCTCATTCTACAGTTCTACGGGAAGTTGTCAGAAGTAGTTGGGCGACTTATTAATTATCAGGCAGAAGCAAAGGGGGAAAGAAATCGTTCTCCGACGCTTGACGATGAATTATGACTCTTCTCGAATAGTAAATTATAATAAAAAATTGTGAAGCGTTTGAAAAAGTATCGCTATTTTTGCACAGATATATTCAGATTGCTTTTATTGCGTTTGTGCCAACAAAGGCTGCTCTTTCGCATGCATCCCACGAGTAAATGTTTGAAAACTAGGCGAAAATGAACAAAATAAAATAGGTTAAGCACGTGTCTATCGCAAATATTGCAATAATTGCGCCGTATGGATACAGAGAGGAACTATATTTCCAGAAGCAATAGAAAAATTAATGACAAGGACAATTAGTAATTGATGTTAAGCTCTGCGGATTGTGGCCTGGCAGGCTCTCGTAACCCATTTAGACGGCACATGTGACGCACTCGAGAACCTATCAATACACATTCCCGTCGTCGCTGCAACGTCCGCGATTTTTCCCAGTTTCACCGATAAAATGTTTTATTTAAAAAATGTGATGTCACGTGCGGCAATTCGAATCCTGCAATTACGGAATAAATCTCTCACGTGGACACTCGTGTAACGATACATTTTAATCTATTCAGTATACTAGTCACCTTGTACGGCGAGTAAAAAAAAATCGTCTCTCTCTCTTTCATATTATGATAATATCACGACTATTTAATTATACGCATGTGCTACATAGCAGGCAATTATACATTTAATCATATGGTCGTCTATTATTTGCTTTGTCCACAAAGAGAGGTGAATATCTCTAACCCTTTGTAAATTTTTATGTACTAATGTCTTTAAATACGCTCGTGACATAATTTCTGCAGATACAATGTAAAAGTGTCACGGGAAAATAAAAAAAAATCATTTACTTTAGTAATTAACGTGTTTAACATGAACTAGTTATCTGCCGGAAATTCGATGTTCTGCTTTTTTGTCGCCGTTGGTGCAAAGCAAGACTCTGCAGCCTGTAGTTCGTTTGTTGCCTCGTCCTTCTCCAATTATTTCATTCTCCTCTTCTAATTAGCGCGTTTACGTGAACGTCTCTCGTAGATGTCTACACAAAAGGATTGCTCGCTTTCGTTTTCACGAAAAATACGATGCTCTGTCCTCCGGTATCGATTTCATACTCGTGCAAAGTTTAATTAATCGTGACTCTGTGATTTATTATTATACTCGAATGTTTAACACGTAGCATTTCCTATGCATATATATTCGAACGAGAATTTAGTCATCCGAACTAATATTCGCGGTGCATTGTTTGATACTTGACGTCAATCACGCGGCTGCGAGAATAATTGTGGCTCATCCTACACAATATCAGGTGTCCAGGCGTGTACGAGAGATAGCCATTTAGATAATTATTTCTAATCACTGGCGCACTATTAATAATTATACTGAGTCATTTTTGTTCAACTTCCTTATAATAAAAAGTTTTATACTTTTCTGCTCGTGGAATAAAGCTTTGAAATAAATTTATATATGTGAAACAATTTTACAAATTGTATTATATTTAATACAATTTTTAAATAATACCTTAAAATGTTTTTCTAATGTCAACTTACTGTAACAAACATAATAATAAAATAAATGATTCAATGATCCCTATGTCCACAAGTTATTTAATTTTAAAATATACGACGATTAATATAAAATATTAATGTTGCGTATCATTAGCATATCGACAGTAATTACCTAGTAATGCTCATTAATTGAAAATTCTCCAAATTAATACCAAGTTAAATTCCGAAATTCGCTTATGGAATCGACAGTCTCGAGTGCAGTAGCTGCATTCGATTCAAATTCAAAATTAGTTCCGCGACGGAGCGTGATCGGTATTTATAATATGCTCTGAATTTACCGTATCAAACGTCATTATATGACGAAAGAAAAGCGAAAACGACGAAAGTTGGAAACACGTTAACACGCACAAAGGAATTCAAATCGAGCTATGACTCTGTTCTCTGTCCAGCTGTCCCCCTCCTTCTATTTCAGTGTCCTTTCTATCCTTTCTCAGGCGTGAAAATTTTGCATTTATATTCAGTCGACGAAAAGAAGGTTGGGGAATTGCCTCTCGTTTGGTCCGCAACTCTACCCCAGAAATTGCCTTTTGCATGCAAGCTTAGAAACAACAATTCTCTCTCCAATAAAAAGGAGAGAATGAATTAATTGCTATTTATTAGAGATAAAGAGGGGCAGCTCGGTACAGTTTTTTATAGACAAATTAGGTAATTAATTATTAGATAATTTGAAAAGAAATTCGACTATTCGAGTAATTAAATATAATTTTAAAAAAGAAAAGAAGAATAAGAATCTGAAATAATATTTAGAAGTCATTTTTTACTTACTTAATGTATCATTCGGATGAAATACAAAGAAATATCAGTTAGAATCTGATTAACAAGTTAATCAACTATATCAAATTGATGGCGAAGTGCATTTGAATCGAATAAAATATCCAATAACTACCGTGTAACATTTTAATATCAAATTCTAAAGATAAAGTACAGAATAACAAATTTAGATATGAAAATACCGAGGTTAAAAGTTTCCGAGTTATGAGGGATCGAAAAGTAGCGCACAAAGTTTACATGTATTCGAGCTCATAACAACTTAAAAGCTTATAAGTTTAATCAAATCAATAAACACAAATAAAGCTATAAAATATTAGGATAAAACTGGTATATTACGAAGAAAGATAAGCATTAGTGTGCTTTTTCAATAAATTATTCGAAATATGTCATGATAATGCAACATTTCCTCTCTTTATATTTACGTGTGCATCTCTGCGATAAATATAAAAAATATATATAGACAAATATATAGACCTCAAATTTTGTCTTAAAAACATTTAAGGAAGAAAAAGAAAGAAAAATAAAATCATAATTTTTCTCTAGCAAGTTTTGTAGATAATAAATTTAAAATTTAATTTCAATAAAAAACATCTCTTCAATCTTCTTCGACATGAGTCTTGGTACATGAATGAAGCTCAAAGACATCGTAACGTTAATATATAACAAACAGTACGCGACAAAAAAAAAATACCAAGGCTGCGTACTAGATTGGTTTATTGCCGTTCCGAGAATATTTCATATTTTATAATATTCATGAATATTATCAATATCTTCGTCCTTTACTTTTCAATATTAATTTCGATAATTGAGCTGTTATAGTTGCATTACTTATATATGTTTTACGATGTATTTTATGGCTTCATAAATTTGACAATTTGCATATTATTTTACGTTAGCAATCTGAAATTATTTTATCAATTATATTTAAAATTATAATTTAAAGAAATATTCGGTATATATAAATATCACGATGAAAAAAAGCAATATAATTAATAATTCCTACCTCCTATTACATCATTCCTACTTGAAATTTCGCGCGAAATATCTGCTCCGACAGTCATCATCTCGAGATGCTTATATTCTATAATAATAATAAAGTCGATCGAATTTCTAAAAGTGATAAGAAGTTTTTCGCACCGGTAACTATCTATTCGAACGTCATCGTGTGAATGGCGTTTAGAAATGCCAATGATATTGATTTTACTTCAATATAAAATCTCTGCAGCTGCGATGTACATATAATTGTCGTTAAACAGCATTGTGATAAAAATCAATATTTAAAAAAATCTGACATATTGCAAAGTCTATAGATATTTCCATTACATAAATATTCTTTTGTTAAATACTAAGAGAAATTGATGAGGTGCGGAGGATTGAATTAAAATCTCGTAATGAAGGTAAGAAAGAAACGTCGGGGAATTTCTTAACAAGTTGGTCATTTCAACTGCTTATTTCTTCACTTCCTTTTTCCCCGCTTTTCGTCTCTGTATCTCCTTTCAACTCGTTGTCTACTACTTAGTCTCTCGAATCAATAGAGCCCGCTGTAATCGTTTTTTAAACGACATTTCAGTTACGGCAAAATTCAATTCAGTTCGCCTTTCAAACTACTTTTCCGGAACGCGACGTCGGCGAGCGGAAAAGCTCGTGACTTCCCGGACAATGCGCGAGGCCAAGTTGTTATTGCCTTTGCACCTTGACACGATTTATTATCAACGCTATATGTTACGTTGTCCACATGTATCCGCCCTGTCCGATACGCCGATGCACCCCCGTCCTTCGCATTCGTCGTCGGTATTCTTTAATATGCATAGAACAAAAAAAATATTTCCCTGGAGGCAACTGTCAGACGTAACAAATATAATCCTCTGCCACAGAGACATCTTGCTTTGTCTCTCTCTCTTTTTTTTTTAAAGTTTCTCTCAGAAATCCGATATTTCAGACCCTCCCCGACTCGTTTTCACCCACTTTCGCTAGATTTCTACCGATTACTTTCAGTTTATTCGGATTTACATGTACGCCCCCGCGAGGAGCTCGTTCTCTTTTCCCGCAAACCGATAAGACTAAATGTCGCTCAATCGTTCACGATATGCAATGGAATCCGCTTTCGTTAAATGGCTCGTGACTCGCACGTTTTTTCATTAAACGAGCGAGCGCTTCTGTCCACACGGTACTTTTAATTAATCCGCAATCATCATAGCCGGGCATGCGTGGGATGACGAGTCGAAATGTGCAAACGGGCGAACAATCTTTTATTAAACGCCGATGTAAAAAAAATAAATAAAATTTCATCGCCGTGCGCACTTGTAATTAGAGTCGCGGCGACTATGACGGTGACGCACGCACGAATGGAATTGATTTAAGCCAGTGTAGGCCAGTGCTTTTCCCCATACCGATGACAAATGAAGGGACAAACGAAAGCGTAGGACGGATTGTTGATACGTCGGATTATTAGAGCGTGAACTGATAAATCCTGAAGCTTTCGATTCTTCAGTTAAAACGTCAGCCGTACACTATTTCGTTTCAGGAAATGCGTGGCGCGCGGCGCATAATGCTACCTGCCTGGGTAAAAATCAAACTACACTAAATCATACACTGAAAAAAAAAGTCTAATTATTATAACTACCAAATGTATAGTGAAATAGTATCAATTAAATATTTTATCAATATAACCAAAAATAATTTTATTTTATTAAATAATTAGTAAGTATTATCAAATCTGGTATAAGTTACTAAATATTTAGAAAAGTAAAATTATTTTTGGTTACATTGACCAAATATATTTAATTGATACTATTTCACTATACATTTGGTAGTTATAACCAATCTTTTTTTTTCAGTGTAGATGCATTAATAAATTACGTTAATTACTTGTTAATTGTGACTACCAATTTACATTTGATCGAATACATGAGTATTTGATCGACACACAATACAAATTGTCTCGCGTGTCGTATAATTAACAGCATCATAATGCAGTGTCACCAATCGAACTGTTAATTAAACAAAAAACATTCTGAAAAAAGATGTGATAAAACAGCCTTGTGATGTGAGCCCATATAATACTACTATTCTTGCTTCAACATCTATGAGCATTGTTCCTGCAAGAATAAACCGTCAGGTTCATCGTGTCGCCGGTTATCCATTAATTATCTATTACCTCAACGTAATTAGCTGAGCAGTTCTGACCTAATTCCAAGTAGTCGTGCATGTCGCGTGGTCCTATCAATGAATCATAAGCTCGGCCATTCTTAAGTAGTTAAAAAGAAGGAAACGGAAAAGCAAACACCACTAATTAGATCAGTTAATTATTCGCTCTGTATTACTCGGCGCAGCATTCTTTATCGCTTGGTTCGTTGCAAGAGCCGAAATGTAAATCTGTAAATTTCTGAAAATTGTGTTCGAAGAGGAAAGTAATTATAAAATTATACAGCGTTGGCTCCTTATAATTGTTACGTAAGACAACCGTATCCCTTTGATCTGAGCGTAGCGCTCATTCATAATGCATAAGGGGCCAGGGTGTTAAAATGCATCGAGAGATCCTCGACAAAATCGATATCCAACGCTATCCCTGGTGCTGGTCATCGGGGAATCCGGCGCAGCGTATACGCAGCTCCTCTCGCCCTGCATCGAAGAAGCGATGCTCTCTCTCTCTCATCGTGCACCGGTTTGATTAATTCGACCGGAAAATACGAACCGATTGCGAAATGACGGTGTGTTCCGGGAACCAGTAGCCGGGGCCGAGATGTCGAATCGTTTCGCGGCTGCATCCATCGCGACTGTGGTTGCAGCAGGTGGCGTGGTTTTGCATGAAATTAAAAATGTATTGTCCTCGTTTGCATAAGAACCCCGGGCGGTGGTGTTTGGCGTGGATGGCTCCGGATGTATTGGATTATTCAGAGCGTTGGAGGAACGTTAAAATGTGGGTTTAGGATAAGCGCCATAACGCGCGGGGTGTTCTTTGCATAAATTAACGTGGAAATTAGGGAATTAGCTTTTACGAGCGAAATGAAGCGTCTCTCGTGCTGCTGGTGAGAACAAGTAAAATTACGAAACGACTACACGCGGCTACTCGATTGCCATTTTCATTTTCGCGGTTACCACGAGTGCACTCAGGTGCATAATTTTACGCGCTATCGAGCGAATTATACGTTGCAAGATTGATTACCATGCCCGTTTAAACGTTACATTGCGCGTTAAAGAATAAATTATATAAGACGTGTGTCATGTTTAACTATACATAATTAACTAGAGAGAATGCTCTCCTCTCCCTTTTTTTTTAGAATCTAACTATTACCGACAGCGTATTCAATTTAAATGCTAAAACTTAATTAATTATAGATTCACATCTAAATGCTAAAACTTTATTGCTTATAATTCTGTCTGAATAGAATAGATTATTAAAATGTAAATGAGATTCAAAATTTTCTTAATATGTGACGGATAGACGCAAGGTAAACAAGACGCGAACTGAAGAAAATGGAATACCACGATGACACTAATTAAAGTTAATAGTACTAATTAAGCTATAATTTCGCTTAATCCTTCCGTCAAAATATCTTTAGGGGTTACTGGAGCACGCTCTTTCTCGAAGCTCCCGATTACGCATAGTTACGCACAATTACGCAAGCGTGCACTGAGAGAAAAAAATTGTAGTGGTGGCAACTATAAGGGGACATCCATACAAATTTTGTTAATATAATTATAATGTATAGTTAAGTGAACTATACTATAGTTATTGCAACTAAGTTTATGGTTAATAAAAAATAGTTGTAATTACTTTATTATATAGTATACTACAACTATTCTTTATTAGTTCTCTTAACCATTAACTTAATTGCAATAGCTATAATAAGGGGACAACCATACAAATTTTATTAATATAATTATAATATATAGTTAAGTGAACTTAACTATATATTATAGTTCACTTAACTATATATTATAATTATATTTACAAAATTTGTATGGTTGTCCCCTTATAGTTGCCACCACTACAATTTTTTCTCTCAAAGTGCATTTGAAAAAATAACTTCACAGCCAGCGATCGTTTTGAAGAAATGAATATCTAAACTATTACAAAGTATTTTCCGTTTCTCTCTCCTTCTTCCTCGATAAGCGTAGGAGGTGATTAAAATCGAGACTAACGAGAAGAAAGCACTAAGATCGCGTTCATTCAATATTTGGCCGTGTTTTCGCGAGGTTTACCTCGTCTCAAATATTATCGCGAACACCACGGACTTCCATCATCTTTAACGGACTCGCATTTATACGCAGGCGTAATGCCTCAGTCACGAAAGCATTCAAAGTTATTCGGACTAACCCAGTTCACGCGCACGATCGGAAGGATCCCCGGGGGAGAAACTCGGGTGTCGGGGAAGATAACCCCGACGTGTCGAGGGTAATGGCGTCTCCTCGCAGTCCACTTCGCGGCCGGTGGATTGTCTCTCTTTCCTTTCGGGTTTGGGTCGGAAAATGCCTCGGTGGAAGCACTCTCGGCGGAGTTTACCCGTCGTTTCTGTTATTGGGCGTGTGTGCATGCAGCTTCTTTATGGGCCTATTACGAGCTCCGAAATCCTCAAACCAAATTGGATCTCTCTGTGACGAGGCGAAAGAGGATTTCGATGTCCACCCACGCGCGCAGATCCACTTTCCTCAGATTAAATTAAGAGGCTCAATATGTCAGCGCAAACGTTTCACTTTAAGATGGTAAATAAGCGGAAATGCATATTTATAGATTTATAGATTTTAGAGGATTAATAAAACGCGAAATACAGCGCAGAGCGGCAGGTTTCTCATTTCCTCTTTTTAACGTCATTTTTATGTGTCTTCGATTTTTGCGACCATAATAGCGACGCGAGCTCGCCGTGACTGAACTACCCTGGAGAAAATTACGATGCGTTTACGACGGCGAAGGTGAAGCAGACACGGAGGACATTTCGCAGCGAGAGGGCGCGAAAAAACGAATAAAACGGAAAATGTCCCGGTAGTTTTCATCCCGTATACCCGGCTTACGCGCCTGTAAACGTAAAGAGGACACATATACGTACACATGGCCTAGCGTGGAAAATCTGCGCCACGTGTACAACGAAAGAGTACGATGATAAGCTGCGCAAACGTAATTATAATCATCGTTCCCGCATAATTCCGTTGAAGCGAGACGTTTACCGTGCGCCACGTCGTCATTTAACATTCTCGATTCCACTTCGGAGGATAGACAGGTCTCGCGTGTGCCATTAGGCAGTTGCCAGGCGTGCGCGGGTACGAGGAAAGCGTTGCATTAATGATTGCGCTTTAGCTGAACAGATGAATGGGCGTAATCTACCCTAAATTAAGCACTATATCATATGCAAAACTGCCGAACCCGTGTCACGTCACGTACTCGCGACTCACCTAAGCTTCTGTCTTGAATTTATCGAGCTTCAAGTTCATGTCTCAAATTTATTAAAGCGCTATTACACAATCCCATTATACTTCACACTTTACGAAGAGATTATTGTAATTATTCAGATGTTTGTGTCTTTTTCACAAATGGGAAAAATTTTTATGTAATTTTTACACAGTAAAAAATTGTGCGTCCATATGAGTCCATATGTTAAAATTTTCTTGTGTTACCACGTTTTCATTACTACTTCAATGTAAAATTAAC
>QKQZ01013002.1:0-12515 GCA_003595255.1 Solenopsis fugax
TTAAAGTAAATTTTTAACATATATCCATACAAAGATATTTCCATTTTTACGAATTACCCCCCCCCTAACGAATTGCCCCGATCTCCCCTATATATAAATACGTATGAATGCATAATATACAGTCCCAAAAAGATCATATTTCCTCTTAAGAGCGGATTCTTTGGAACATTCTAAGAAAAAAATCCTAATGTCAAGGGTATAATGGTTTTCAAATTATTCACGATTAAAGTTTATGAATCACAGAGCTGACATTTCGCGCGCTCAGGCATGGCAAGGGGTGAAGGTACCACAAGGTACCTCTTGACAATGAGGTTGTCTTTAAATACGCCGTGACATTTTTATTAAGAATTTATTTCTATAGGAATCATATTTGAGTAATTATTTAGATAAGAACCACTCTACAATAATTTTGACCTTGACATATGTTGTGAAGGGCACGGCCCTGAGTAACCTCCAACAAGTTTTAGCCGTCACTCGCCTCTCGTTAAAAAGTTATAATCATAAAAAGTTGTAAAAATTATCTGAATAATTTACATGATATAGAGGATTTTGTGTGAAAAATGAATGCTTGGGTGGGGGAGGAGCTCTGCATAGATTCTACATGGATTTGCGATTTTCCACGCGAGACGAGATCCACCCATGTGGAACAGTACATCTGTAGACCTCATTTCGCCCCAGAGGCAGGGGGGAGGTGGGGTGGATCTCGCTTTTTTTGTTATTCTTGTGCCACTTTATTTATCACATGTATTAATTATTCATTTTTAATTCCGACTCTCTCAAGTATGTTGACTTTTTAAATCTGTTTTATTTGGCTGACAATTTGTGATTTTACTATGTGACGTCAACACTTTGTAAAAAGGCTTGATATGGCAGTGCTGGTGAGTTGTTTCACATTTTTATTCTATATTCCGATTCANCTATATTCCGACGATTTATATTCACTGTTCATCACAGATGACAGCATGATCTATCGTTATGTCCATCTGGCTACCAACATTCTTGACATTGCTGTGAGAACTCGTTTAAAATTTTGAAATTCATGGAGATGATACTACTGCTTGTCACTTTCTCGCTTTTGTGTCGGATACAACCTGCCCTGAATCAGAAAAAATTTTTTTTAATTTTTTTTATTGTCATCGATCAACGCGACTACGTTAAACAGCTATAAGCATAATGAATTTGTTAATTAACCATCGTTGAAAATGATTTTAAAGAGAATCAAAACGCGTCCGAATTTTGTTTATGTATCTGCGCTACAGATGTATTAGTACTTAAATATATTTATATTGTATTATTGACGCACCAACAAACGCGTTTGACTCGCACATTCTGTTTACTTGTTTTATCAGAAATTTAAATTATTTATTATTGCGGTTATCAATTTAACATCTGATGAAATTATTGTAGTTAGCGTTATGTTTATTTAGAAAATTAATTTAACCAATTTTTAAAAGTTGCCATTTTATAGTCGCATTTACATTTTTATATCGTCTATAATGTTAGATAATTTAAAAAATAATTGTAGAATAATTAATGACTAGTATGTTAAAAAAATAGAAGAATAACCATAAAGTATGTACGTGCATATATATCGAACCATTCAAACTTTCTGCAAAAATTGATGGCGCAATTTATAGTGATTTTCTTTCTGAAGATTTGTCCGAATTACTTTAGGATATATCATTGGATATATCATGGAGAAGCGAAAGATTATGTGATTTCAACATGGCGGAGCAACACAATGCAAGACGTATATGGCAAATTTTAAACCGAAAATATCTTGGTATGTGGGTTATCCTGCGGAAATTCTCGAGCCTAACCAACGAGGTCACCAGATTTAATATCATGGTTTTTTCTTATGGGGAACAATAAAAGAATATGTGTATCGCATGCCCGTAAATACTGTCAATGAGTGATCGAATTGATGGAGCGCTTGCGACTATCACGCTTGAAATGATACAATGATCGAGAGAGAACTTCATTACATGTGCTTAACTTTGTGTTGAAATGGATGATGGCCATTTCAAACATCTACTCTAAAATTTTTAAAACATTAAAATATATTTAAAAATGTTTAATGTAATTTCTAGTAACAATACATATAACTTATTATTTGCTTATCTCGATTTCTTCACTGTATTCCTCTCCTTCTCTCTCATATTGTAATTTGGACTTTCGTTCATTTTATTTCCTAAATATGGAATATTTATTTATATTAAATGCAAATTTCAAATGTAAATTTTTCTAATATTGTTTTTGATACAACTTTTGACAAAGAAGTTTAGAAAATGTTTGTCGACTGAAGCTTTTAATATTATTTGACCAGATAATTTAATTATAATTTATTTTATTTATTAATTTGTTTGCACATAAAATTTTAAAAACACATTTTTTACTCATATAAGTGATGTTTTATCGAATTTGCAATTGACATTACTTCTTGTCAATTAAACTGAACTCAAGGATACAGCAGGAGATGTTAATAAAGATTTCACGAAACCTTTATAATCTTTGTTTGACATCTCGCCGTTTAACGGTACTCGTCAAAGCGCCCGAATGGTCGCTTGGTTGCGCCGCACTTGACGGCGCGAACATTATGCCCTGTGATTGAACATTTTCAAACGCTCACCATTTAAAAACTATTAACCCCACAATATTTTGCTATTAACATTTTCGACTCAATTTTTCATGTAGAATACATACGTGCCGACTCCTCCGACCGACCTGAATCACTCTGTATAATATACAAATATGTTTCCTACAGAAATAATTTCTTAATAAAAATGCCACTGCGTATTTATATGACAACCTCAATGTCAAGAGGTGGTCTTGTGGTACCCTCACCCCTTGTCATGTCACCATGACTGACCGCGCGAAATGTCAGCTCTGTGATTCGTAAACTTTAATCGCGAGTAATTTGAAAACCATTATACCCTCGACATTTTGTTAGGATTTTTTTCTAAAAGGTTCCAAAGAATCCGCTTTTAAGAGGAAATATGAGCTTTTTGGGACACCCTGTATAAAACTTCCTTAACAATTATTTAATTATTTTTATATTACACATAATAATACACATTTAAAGATTACCTTTCGCTTCACGTAATATAGTCTTTTCGTGCTCTCGTTCTTGTCTAGCTGTGGAAAGTTTTACGCCCAACGCACCTGTAACTAATCTCCTAGCTAAGGCAGCGCATGTTTCGGGACGATTCCTATAAGGTTGTAAAAATTCTGCGCTTCTTTTAGCTTTCGTTTTACTCAAAGCGGTAGCTTCACTAAGTGGTCTCGTTTTTACAAATGGATGATTCAATGCTAACACTTCGGCAGCTTAAAAAAAAAGCAAAATAATGTAGCTAATTGCAATAAGTTTGATTATAATTAAATTGATTATATTAGTAAAAATTACTAGACATGTATATATACCTACCAACAAGAGGACTGCTGAAAACTCCCAAACAATGAGTATCGTCTACCCACTTCAATTCAAAACCACCGTTCTTAAAAGAACTGAAGATAGTCGCTAAATCGCTAGTTTTAAACTCAGAAGGAAAATTGTAAATTTCTATAACGTGTGCGAACTCGTCACTAGATACTTCAATTTGCTTGGTATATGCCTTGTAATCGTTCTTTGGTTGTTCTATCGCTACTTCACCTACTGCTGACGTAAGCTAAATAAAAAACAATACACAAATATTGATTAATTACATACAATAAACACGGTAATATTATTATTAGTAAATACATAACATACTGACCTCTTCTATTAATGTTGGATCTAAACAATCACCATTATCATCAAATAAACTATCCCAATCACATTCATCTCTATTGATTTTCAGCGGTGGAGAAGGTGGTGGAGCCGGTTTGCTTTTTTGTCTTTCTATCTTTTTTACTTTTTTTTCGGGTGGTGTGACAAGAATTGAAGAAAGTTGTTCAGGCTGTTTAGATTTTTCTTGAATAGTATCAGAAATTATTAAAACATCCGATACTACATTCTGTCTAATTAGTTGTCTATCTTTGTGATCAATTACATCGTTACAACTGATGTGTTCAAATTGATTTTCTTTCGTAGTTTCTTGTATCTTTTCCAATTGTTTATCATTAATTTCAACTTGATCGGATGTTTTTAATAGATTGGAATTAGCATTATTTTCATCAAGATTATTACTTGTCGCAATTTGTTTCATCTCAAATAAAGTTGACGTGTCTTCTTTCAGTTGCGAAAATTTATATATGTCCTCGATATTACCGGAGATTTTGTCAGAATCAAAAGAAATTACATTTTCTAAAATCTCTCGTGGGAAATGTTTATTCTTGATTTTTGTATCGCAACTTTCAGCGATTTGATTATTTGAAGTCATATCGTCTACATTTTGTTCATTATAATGAACATCCTGTAGTTTCGAATTATTATTCATATTTGAATTTTCATTTAATGTCAAGTTAGAAACTTTTAAACTTTGCAGTTTCTTATCTTTAGTTTCTAAACTTCTGCGATGCTTAGGTACGTAAACCGCTCGATCAGGTCGTTTTTGACGTGCATTCCTGCATACATAAGATAGGATATCTTATGAGTCAAGGTATTCTATAAAAAATAGCCAAGTGGTCATATACAGGTAAAACGAACTAAATTGAATCGAGAAGTCCTATAGTATTTTGCGATTTTTGCAATAGTTAATGAGTTATTAATTTATAAAATAGCAGAATTTGCCCAGCCTACCGCCAAATCCAAGCATACGGCAAAATGCGACCGCCCAGTGATCGAGGTTGCCAAGCGTACGGAAATTGTTATTTATAAAAACATTGGAACAACACGTACACCTCCAAACATCTTGTCGTGCATTTAGCAATGATGACCAATAGGCGGTCGTATCTCTTTGCGCGCTTACATTTAGCGATATGGGCAAATTCGGCTATCTTTATAAATTAATAACTCCCCCTATAAGACAACATTTATTAAATTATAACGAAATCCTGCATAAAAATTGTAATCAGCAATTGTGTAGGTATATTTACAAAATAGATGTAGAAGTATTGATCTTTCATAAAATATTGATAATTGTTTATTCAATTAATTTCGAAATAGTATTTCAGTAAAACTATAACGATATGACGAATCATCCTAGTGATATATTTGCAAAATTAAATTTGGATAGAAATTGTTCAATAATTAAAAAAAATATTTTTAGCTGTGCTATGTGTAAAACATTGAGAAACATAATTAATCCAAATAAATGTTTACAAAAATGCACAACTATTCCGAAATTATAACGTAAAAATATTGCTGTATGAAATATTACACTCAGCATGGTAACATTTTAAATAATCAAATGGTTTTTAAAATAATTGTAAAATATTTATATCTCAAATTTAGATTTATCTAATTTTTTACAAAAAATTGTTTAGAGATTTTATTTGGACAAAACTGCTTTGTTCTAACGTATTATCTTAGCGCAATTATTCAAAATTTTCGTCAATTTGTGATGATACTATTGTGTAATATTCGCTCAATATGCCTATCGGGGTCGTTAATTACAAAAATCGTAAAATGGTACAAGACTCAGTTTAGTCCGCTTTACCTGCATACAATCGCTTGGCTTTTCTTAAAGGACGTATACATACATGTACAATATATTGCGTATCAAAAAAACCAAAAGTTGAAGTTATGAAACCTTGATATTAACACGTGTGTAAAAGATTAATTTGATCGGATAATTTTTACTATTCCCAACAAAAAGTTTCGAAATTTTAAGTAAAATTGTGATAGGGGAAAGGGGGTAAGATGACGAATTGTTAATTTTTCTAAGTTAATAACAAATGACGAGCCGATGCTTAATTTATTAGAGGCTTTAGATAATAATAAATAATGTCTAATAATTCTAAAGCATTTATTTGACCAGTTAGAACAAAAAATTGTATTAATTAACGAATGAAAAAAATACGTCGAAGCGTTTATAGCATCAATAAGTGAACCGCAGCCACAAAATGCCACTGTATTACCAGTATAATGCTGAGAACGACATTTAAATTTTGACAACGCCATGTAAACAACCTGCTTGAATAGAAGATGACATTGTGACCGCCATTGAACTCAAATAATACTAAAATAAGCATTGGAAACCACCAAAAAGCATGCCAAGTGAGAAAACAAATCCGAAAAGCTATTTCTTTATCATATAGTTAAATTAGAAAGGTTTAGAGTACCAGCATATGGGCACAATATAAGAATATATAGTAGGGACATATCGTATCGGTATCTTTGATTTTTTTTTCTCATAGCCCAATATATCTTCTTTAAAACCGAATTTGAAATTTTTTAATTGATTAATTAGGAAAAAAGTTATTTTTGTATAAAGAAAGACATTTTTGCATTTTTTTTCGACACTTTTTTTGTTTAAATCATTTTTTGACCAACTTCCAAGTAAGAAAATTTAATTTAATTAACACCATTCTTTTCTTGATTAAAAGATGAAGAGATTCACTTATTGAATCCTTCCCTGCCTGCACCGGACGAAACAGAGACATGCTGTTTTGCAAAGTTGCAGAAAATATACGTTTTTTGCACGTCACAGAGACGTAACAATTAAATGTTTTTAATTAATCAGCTGTTTGTTGGATTTTCTGTTGTATTGTGATTCATATTTTAGAGATAAGGTTTTACTTTTTAATGAATAATTTTTTCATATAATGAAAATAAAAAGTAAGAAATATGACACGTGTAATTGGGGATGTACTGAATATGACGAAAATTTGAGCCAAAACGTCTATGTAATGTGATTAATTAAAGATTAAAGGATTTAATTTTTTATACAGAGAACAATTTTTTTACGTACAGATTAGAGCGCCGACTCCCAATTGCTCATTTAATATTTCTTAAAGTTTTTCTTAATGAAATTAAATTTAATACCTCGCAAAGACATTACATAAAATAATGTATTGTAATGCTAATATTGCGGTTATATTTACACAATTGATAAGATTTATTCATCAAAAAATCATGGCGAAGATGATTGATAATAGGAAATGAAAAGTGAAAGTGTATTCATCTCTGATCATCGTATCATGTAAACTTTTCTGATTCTAAGTCTGTTCTTTTCTTATGATTATCCGATTTGAATTATTCGCAACATGGATTTTGAAACATAAATCTTGGAGAGTTCCGAATTTGTCAATTTCTCAGTGAAAAATGATAATGGAATCGAAAATGATAATGGAAACCATCAAACTAATATCGTTTTGATGCCGATTCAATAGGTCATTTCTCACTGGGTTCTGTGCCATAACTATGGGCTTAGATTTGGCCCAGTTACCGACTAAACAATAATTTTCACGCACGCCGTTTTTTCTAATTACATTTACAGATTTAAAAATCCTTCTCCACAATTAAAGTATAGACAATAATGTATAACGGATGCAACAATTTTATAAGGAAAACGAAAAAAAATTGGAAAATTACAGTTTATTGTCTATACTTTAATTGTGGAAAAGGATTTTTAAATCTGCAAATGCAATTAGAAAAAACGGCATGGGCGAAAATTATTGTTTAGTCAGTAAAAAAGGACGACTTTAGGATCCTTTTAAGAAGAGAATAGAGACAAGGAAAGATTTTGCTTTCGATTTTGTTTCAGTCGTGCACTCCCTTTAGCACAATTTACCTGTGCTTAATAAATCTCCGCAAGCCGGTAAACTGTTAGGTAACTCTACCTGGAGAATCTGACTCAATAAAAAGTACCCTATTTTAAAATCTTTATAAACATTGTACGTTTACTTCTAACAATAACTGTTGGTTAATTAGACATGTTAAATTTGTTTTCGTAGAACAATGAAATCTTGTCTATACTACACTTTTGTCTTTTTTATTGAAAGTCGAATCTTTACATTTTTGTAGTTTCTATAAGCATTAAATGTAAGAAGTTTTCGTTATTCTTATTTAATTGTTTAATGATAAATATGAGATTTCAAATATCATTATTTGATATCATTATAATTTCTTTAGCTAATATTGGTCAAAAGTTTACTATATTATTACTTACTAATACAGTCTATCAATTACAGAATAGTATTGCAAAAGTTCGTGCCCGATTTTTATAAGTGACCAGAAACATTTCGCCGCATGGCGGCGCTCGAGTTTGTTCTATTGCTTACAGTGTTGCGCTTAGATAACTTAAAATTTATCTAGATAAAGATAAGATAAATTAAATGTAAATGTATCTTAGATAAGATAAAGATAATTTAATTTTAATTTATCTAGATAAAAGATAAAAATAGTTTTATCTAGATAATTTTCAGATAATATTGTTATTGAGCAAACAATGTAGGATATGAAATATGTTAATATTTTTATTTCTAAATCATTATTTTTTAAAAACAAAAGTTCTTCAAATAATTTAATCTAACAAAAAATATTTCTCGTTAAATTTAAATCAATACGCATATAAAAGTCAAAGTTACAAATAGAAGGAATATATAAATATAATATAATTCACATTATATAATGAATGACAAATATTTTGTAAATTTTTGAGTTTTATAATTTTGGGACAATTTTTATATTCCACTTCTGTTGAATTGCATTCCGATATATACTGCCAATACTAAAAATCTATAGTTGACATTACGTATCTACAGATTTTCACTACTGATAATGAATTTCAGAAAGCAATTCCTGAAAAAATTTGTTAGGATAAATAGTAAAACTTAAAGGCTGAGATTAAAGACAATATTTTGTTATTCGCATCATCTTAGATAATTTGAACAAGATAATATTTCTTTTATCTAAGATAAAGATGAAGATAATATATATTATAATAATCTAGATAAAGATAAGATATTTTCTTATCTAGATGATTATCTAGATAAATTTATATAGATAACGGCAAACATTGCTTACAAAAGGTAAGCCCATGATAGCGAATTCGGTTGGACTGCACTAGTACGCACTATAAAGTCGCTGTGCACTGACCTAACCTCATTTAACCTATAGACATTAGTATTAAGTCTGGGACCCCCTTATGAAATCTCGATTGCTTGCTATGTGAAGACGAAATGAGATAGGAGGTTCGGACCAGGGTGTAAAAAAAGTTTGTAATCCCTTTCGATTGATATGATTGATCAACTTTTTTGGTCAATTAGAGTTCGAATTAGAGGCACGGCAGCAAATTTTTGTTAGGGTCAATGGGATCCATATAGTGTGTGAGTGTAATTTTTTAATGAGTAACTTATATAAAAAAACTGGACAGAACACGTTCGAACAGGTCCGTTCGTATATGTTACTCTAAATACTCTGTCTAAAGTTAGAATACTATATAGAGCTGTGGAGAAGGAGGCTTCTGCGAGAGGTCCGAATTTATAAAAGAATTTTATAATATTATAAAGAGTTTTATGTAGATAATCATCTAGATAAGAAAATAGCTTAATCTTTACATCTTTGCCTTGAGTTTTATATAATAAAATAATATACAGGGTGTTCCAAAACCCACGATAAATATTTTAATGACAGATTCTTTGGAAGATTTTAAGACAAAAATTTTAATACCAAAATGTCGAGGCTATAATAATTTTCAAATGGGAAGAGTTTAAAGATTACGAATGACAGGGCTAGAATTTTGCGCGCTCAGTGATGGGAATGTGCTCCCTTGAACCGAATGCCTTTTACAATAATGACATTGTTGTAAAAATACGCAATGAGTTTTATTCAGAATCTAATTCTGTCTATAAAAAAATTAATATAAATCAGATAAATATTTGTACATAATAGTTTAATAATTATGTCGATATTGATGAGTCGATGAAAATTGACAAAATGTCAATCATCGTTTATTTGATTCATACGATAAGTCTTTATGTAAGATCGGCCTATAAAGATATTTTTTATCATTACTAGAGAGTGAATATTAAGGTAAAATAATACATGTACCGATTACATTAATCTGCGAAAATAGGCATTTTTTTCTGCGGGTATAATGAGATTAACTGTAAGTGATTTTTATGGACAATTTTGCATGCTGGACATGAATTTGTTGCTCAAATTTGGCTGTCACGTCATAATTTTGAAAAAAATGACGTCCCTGAGCGTGCGAAATTCTAGCCCTGTCATTCGTAATCTTTAAACTCTTCCCGTTTGAAAATTATTATAGCCTCGACATTTTGGTATTAGAATTTTCGTCTTAAAATCTTTCAAAGAATCTGTCATTAAAATATTTATCGTGGGTTTTGGAACACCTTATATAAATATTGTATTTCTTATTGCAAAAAGGAAGAAAGTAAAGAAAATTGTCCGATTAGCCTCAACATTGGAGGCGAAGCGGATTATCAATTTAAGAAGTTTGTTTACCTTTTTCGAGGGACGTGCAGTAAGCAAAGCGACTCCTCTATTTTAGTATAGAGGAAAGAATGAGATAGAAAGAACCACTACCAACCTAACATATTTGAAATTAAGTTTATAATAATAACATATTTTATCAAAAATACTTGATTTTTAGAGTATATAATAATTATTTTTTAGTATTAGAAGGCTCAAGAATAACGGTTTGTATGATTGTGTAATATATACCTTGTAATTCAGAATATAAAATTATGGTGAGATGTAGCAACATCGCCAATTTTGAACAGTTGATCGCATTGAACTTTGACGTTACATCATTTAACATATTTGCTGCTAGTCAAAAATTTGAATTGACATATGTCACATAATGATGTCAATGCCTAGACGATGGAAAGGGGAAAAAAATTAAATTAAATTAAAAAATATTAAATATCATAAGAGAAATCGTGAGAGAGAGAGAGAGAGGAGAGAAGTGAAGGTAAATATACAGATAGATAGATAAATAGAATAGGTCAACAGTATGACAGTTGATTGAAAATCGCACGTATTAGGTAAAAAAGCGACGTTGTCACATTTCATTAAAATCCAACACTTTTGATAAAGGACAACAATAGTTTCTTGATTTATTACGTTTATCACACAGAAATCGTGCAGTGAATGATAATTGTGTTTTTACCAACTATTTGTTGATATATGTAGTTTATAATGAAAAACTTTTATTCATATTGTAGCATTATTTACGTAGTTATAACGAAATAATCACCATCGCCATATATCTGTCTTACTCTTACTCATATGAATATACGTAAAAATCACGATTTTTAGCTTTGGATTTCTCACAAACTATGTAGACAAATTTCGCAAAATTATAACTGTGAATGTGTTATGTTGCAAAGAATGTAATATTGAATTTTTATGCAATTCGTAGCATTTTCATAAAGGTAAACAAACTCCTTAAAAGAAATAAAATCTAAAATTGTAACAAAATAATTCGAGGCTTATTATGATTCGAAATCAACGATTGATTAAGTAGAGCACATAATATATTTATAAGCCGCGCTGGATGTACATGCGAAATTTCATAGAGTACAATAATTGTCGTTTTACATGAACGCAAATGATACAAACGTTTCGACTCTAATATCGAGTCATCCTCAGTGCAAAAAACAATGTACTCCGGTCTCTCTATGCTTTGTCATCCACCTTGACCGAAACTCTTATTTTTGTCGGTTAGAATCCATCTCCTCCATAACAGTCTTTACGCTTGAAGTAATGTATATAACGCTCGCACTTAGTGACCCATTTGACGGCTGTATTTTGTGAAATACACATGACAGTCGTGTTACAGTCGTTATGTAGTCACCATGAGCGAGCGTCCGCTCATTAATTTAATTATACTAAGACTGTTCTGGATGGCATCCGAGCCGACAAGATTAAGTTTCTGTTAACGTGGATACCAAACATAAGAACAACCGATGACAGCGGACCGTTACAGTTTTATATTTATACACTGAAGATGACTCGATGTTCGAGTCGAAACGTTTGTATGCATGTAATCATTGCGTTTATGTAATAAGGAAACATCGCACGTACATCCAGCGCGGCTGAAATATATGAATTTGGCTCTACTCAGTCAATCGTTTGATAAATGAATCATTTATTTAATAGAAAAATCATTTTCTTAAATTAATTGGAAAATCACTAATTTATAAAAAATAAAATTTATATTTTAATAAATATTTAATGTATTGCATAAAATAAATTTGATAATTAGTGAATGATTTACTAAAAAGAAGAATTGCGTTCTTTCAATTAGTAAATACAATTCCTTATTTTTAAAAAATGCGTTGACAGTACTATNCTTTCAATTAGTAAATACAATTCCTTATTTTTAAAAAATGCGTTGACAGTACTATACAAATACATGGTTTACTAAAGTTAAGGAAAAATTTTTTTTTAGTAAATTTTTTTCTCGGTGTATACTCTTTATATGTATATATACAGGGTGATTATTAATGGTTGTCCCCACGTTTTACTATAAAAGCTGATTTACCTCTGATTTACCGACATTTTTATATATAATGTATATCTATATATATATATATAAAATCAGCTCTTGTGGTAAAACGTGGGAACAACCATTAATAATCACCCTGTATATGTGCGCGCGTGTGTGTGTGTGTGTGTGTGTGTG
>QKQZ01013003.1:0-29507 GCA_003595255.1 Solenopsis fugax
GTTGGGTCGGGTGGTCAAAGGGGGCGGAAGTGGGCGAAAGGGTCGAGGGATACCGCCGTTGCCGTTGCCGTCGCCGTCGCCGCCACCCACTGACCATCTCTCTACCCTCGTCGTCGTCGTCGTCGTCCAGGCTTCTCTACTACGCGCCTGCAAAAAAGAGTCCTCCCCCATATAACGTTTCAAGACGCAGCGGCGAGATCCGCGAGAAGCGAGGACAATGACGTGAGAAGCGTCCGCGCGCCTTCCGCGAATTTTCCCGCGGGATTGTTCTTCGATAATTTGTCGGAGATATAAAGTTGAAGAGTCGAGAGAAACAGAAGATAGACGAGAGAAAGAGAAATGAGGGATAAAGGGAGAGGGGAGAGCGGGGAGAGGGCGAAGAGAGTGGGCGACGCGACGGGAGGAAACTGTTTAAACGCGATCACTGGGACACGCGTTGTGACGCGCAACGTTCGCAACGTATTTTTCCTCTTCCTCTGTTTCTGTTACTCTCTCGCTTTTCCTCCCCCTCTTTCCCTCTCTATCGCCCTACAAAGTACCAAGAGAGAACGAGAGTGCGACGTTCACGTTGTACGGTGCAATAAATTCTACTCGTAGATTATAATACAGTGGCGTAGGTCATGGACCGAGGACGATACGCACGCCACGCCACGTGCTCCCCACGTTTGCTTGTATACATTCTATCTCGCTCCGTTTCACAGCCCTACCGCTCACGTCGGCGATTACTGAATGTGTTCACGTATTTACTCTTTGGTATTATTATTATTATTACTTCTCTCTGCAGACTGACACGGAGCACATGGCGGATGCACTCGAGAGATTATCCTTCGCCGGTAAAGGATACGCTTTGCTGTTACCGTTTCGCGGTACACGTTACATCTTTTTAAAGTTAAAACAAAACACAGACTCTTGCCTAAGAGAATCAATCGATCGGAAGTTTTTATTTCCTTTTTCAAAATAGAAATAAAAGTCTCTGATAAATTTTCATGTGTTGTGCAAAAGTCTGTGCCTTAGGTCTTTATCTTCGAAGCTACAATACCATTGTTGATGTTTACGTTTCGGGTTTTAATTGCGGTATTCGCCGCAAGAGAGCGACAACTTACAGCAAGATACTTAGATAATGTTGGGAGATGCTAAAGCAAATTATCAACATTCTTTTATTAGAAAATATATCTTTGAATTGGCCTTACGGAATTTTAAATTCTTTAAATACAATAAATGAACAAGCCGAATAACGAGCGTAATGTTCCGAATTTGAAAATAAGTTTATTAAAATCAATGACCAAAATAAAAAATTTGTTTGATACGTTCCCATCAATTAAAAAATTTAAATTACAATAACCCGAAATTTAATTTCAATAAAAACTCGAATGTTTCAGCTCACAGAACCTTCCTCAACGAACAGCGAAACTTAGCGATGTAACAAAATATTTAATAAAAAACTGGGAGCGGTCATGCCTTATAAAATCAATTGGTCAAAATATATATAATTCAAAGCTCACATCCAAATTTTTTTACACACTTAAAATACGCACAGAAATGAAGAGGGCAAAGGATTTAATAAACGATTTAATAAAGAAAAAACTTTTTAAACATATAAATTTTTAAAAAATAAAGAGAAATTTTTTTGTTATGAAATATCGGACCTTTTCATTTTGTGTAAAAGAAATCGGAATTCTATAAAGCTAATTCAAAGATATTTTCTAATAAAAAAATGACGGTAATTTGCTTTACGCTCCCCTTAGGTGCAGTGCTTGGCGTAAGAGGGTAGCAGCTTACGGCAAGTTATGTTCGGTCTTCAACTTTTAAATCCCAATCATGTTGGGTATTCCGTGTCCTATTGATTTCTATCCACCAAAGTTTCTCAAAATTTTAAACATAATTAAATTAAAGATTTTATTTTATTTTTTTCAAAAAGAAGTATAGACATTTGTTTTAGAAACTTGAAAGTATATTCAATAATAAATTTTTAGAAATTTGTTGAACCACTTCAAATAGATGAGAAAAATGATTGAACTAACATTGTTGGTAATTATCCTGATTTAATCTTTGACAAAGTACTATTAAAGGCAGTTAGTCTAGGACTAAT
The DNA here is from genome assembly GCA_003595255.1 of Solenopsis fugax. Classification (NCBI taxonomy): domain Eukaryota; kingdom Metazoa; phylum Arthropoda; class Insecta; order Hymenoptera; family Formicidae; genus Solenopsis; species Solenopsis fugax. Next base: position 2,090 of record QKQZ01013003.1, read on the forward strand.
TTTTGTGTTTACTACACAGAAAAAAAATTAATATCAAATCAAGAATTCATTATTTTATATATAAGCAAGAATATAAAATTTTCTTGGAAGAATTTATAATCTTAAATTCTTCCAAGAAGAAAATTTTTCTCTTCATATAAGCAAATTATGTCTGTTCAAGATAATTTCTTCCAAGAAGATTTTATATACTTGCTTATATATGAAACAATGAATCTTGATTTAATACTAATTTTTTTTCTGTGTATTAAATTGGTTCCAATCGAACTCAGAAAGGAGCGTAATTTTTAATAATCGTTGTTCAAAATCTTAAAATTAAATTCTCTTTTCTTTCAGCCGGAGCAATTGCGCTCGCCTACGTGGGTGCTAGACTTTCAGAAGGGTAACAGTTTCGAGTGTGCGACGCTTTTGGTAAGTTTACTGCTGGGGCAGGGTTACAACGCGTACGTGGTAAGCGGATATGCGTCACGCGAGCAAGTGCTCTGCGACATGACCAGAAGAATCTGCCCGTACTTGCCGGAAATGGAGCAAACTCCGCCACCGGCCGACAAACCTAAGATCGTCAAGTATCAGCTAAAGGCACCGCCTGATTTCAGAAGTCGATTTCTCTTAGAATTGGAAGAACGCGAGAGAGCAAAAACGGAGGCGGAATTACAACAACAGGAAGAAGAACGACAAAGAAAAATCGCTGTACGTGAACAGGAAAAAACTCGTCTTTGATATAAGTCATTCAATAAATTTTTAATAATTGCTCAGTGTCAATAAACATATCTTCTTTATAAATCTCGTGGAATGAACAATCACTCGAAAAATTGCACAGGTTCAATTTTTACTCTTTTAGAGTGACATTTCTCTCTACGAGATTTAGAGTTATTTAATGTATAATGCATAATTAGAATTAACCCTTTGAGTGGTACGAAATATATTTACGTTCGTTTGATACTTGTTCATTACTAGTATTTTTATTTTGTTTTTATTATATTCCTAGTCTTACTTATTGTTAGACCTATTACTTGTGCAATTGTTTGTATTACCAAATAAATTTATAATTATCATTATTTTTCTTAGAAAAACTCACTCAAAGGGTTAAAGAGATTTTTCTTCATACTGAAGATAAATTAAGATTGCAATTTTAAAGATTTTTTCCCCCTTTGTAAAGTTTACTACTGATCATGATTGTGATTACGATTTGATATGTAGATTCGCATCGCGATTTTTCATTCAATCTTACGATTCTAGGAATTCGAGCGTCCACGGCCAGATAAATATTTCGGTCACCGAATACACGCGTGGGTGGTCATCTTACCGGAAGATAAAGGCGCGAGAAATCGAGAAATCACCGAACCGATTTTCGTTGAACCTTCTTCTGGGATATCTTACAACCCGACCGATGAGGAAACTAATTTGTTGTATCTGGGGGTTGAAAGCATTTGGAATGACCAAAATTACTGGGTGAATATGCAGCCCCGCGGGAAGGGCTGCGCGGAAATCAATTGGGACTTGAGCAAAATCGAATTCTGGGAACACTTGCTACCCGGTGAACCGCGACACGCGCGAAAAGACGCGGATGAAATCGAGGAAGACGTAGGCGTGAAACAAGACAAGCATTTGGACATGCCGGCTTCGTACGTGAATGAAATCCGAATTCACAGTTTAGGTATGTATAAATATACAGAAATCCTTTAAGTCGATTTCCGTCTTCCGTAGGATTTTCTCGGAAAGAGAAGCTGATCAATTCGCTAAAATAAAAAGCAGAAAAAAATGATTATAAGCTAACCAGATTGATGATTACTAAATGATATTAAAATTGAGAGAATTACATGAAATTGAAGTTGATCAGCTTGGCTTCCGAGAGGTTGATGTAATTTTTTAAGACTCACCAACACTGATGCGCAACAGCGGAGCTGATACTGCATTAATCTGTAACATACAAATGCATTTAAATTAAAACAATTTCCAAAATATCTAATAATAAATTCAAAATAATTATCGCGCGTTCTATTCATCTTTTAAATAGATATTTATAAAAAAAAGTTAAATAATATTTCCAAGAATTATAAACTATTATAAAATTTTTTCTTATATAAATGTAGAAAATTTATTTCCTTCTATAATTAATCCAAAAAGCGATTTAAAATTGTTGTATATAAATATACAAACAAATATATAAATATATAAACATTAATGTTATAAGAATTTCGCATCAAATATTTTTAATCTCTTTCTTTTAAATATTCAATATATTTAATCAGTGCCGGTTAGTCATAGGATGAATTTTAATAATTATCTCAACGTTTTACTATAAAAGATGTAAACGTTTTAACGATAAGAATCGTTCATCACTGTTGCATGCAGAATCGGCAATTTATAGAATTCCTAGTGAGGAATTTTACATATAAAGAAATGATTTACCGACTGCAACTGTAATATTCTGCATCCTGAATGTATATAACATTTTACCATTAGAGATGACTTACCTGTATTACAGTTGGAGGTAAGTCATCGCTTATGGTAACTGTGATATTACAGTTGCAGTCGGTAAGTCATTTCTTATAGTAAAATTCCACTGTAAGAATTCTGATAAGTTGTCAACTCTACACGCACAACAGTGATAAACGATTAGTGTCCCGTAAATAACGAAAAAGGATTGATAACAAAAAACTTACCCATGGGTTGTTCCGCCGACGCCTGTTGCTTTCCGAGCCCCCTCCTCCTCTCAAACATCGTTCGCCATGTTGTTCCGTCGCATACTCCTTCGCACTTGCAAGATTCCACTGACACTGATACAAGATTTCACTGATGCTCACATCTTAATCATTCGTATACTGATCACCAGACACAAAATCGCAGAATATTTCTGCAACACTCGCGATGACGATGTGCGACGAGCGACGCATCGAGACGGAGTAACCGCGATAGCGACTAACGGCCGAATGGAGCCACCGCTTTACTCGACGAGGCTCACTCGCGAAGCTACGTCATGACGACTGCTCGCGTGTTAACTATTGACACACGTCGCGTGACACCTTGTATAACAATCCTGACGACGATCGCGAGGTGACTTTGTCGGGTCGAGACAGAGCAACGCAAGAAAGCCGCGACCACGAAACGGCAACTCTTGCCGGTTGGCGCACCTTCGCGCCACTCGATAGAATTTACTCACGAGGACGCGTGAAGGACGACTGCCCGCGTGCTAACCGATGCTCACACGTCGCACGACACTTTACGCGACCACCCCCGACGACGATCACACACGATACGCACTCGATTCCGCCTCGATGCGATGGATAACGCGAGTGCGGTGCGAGCTCGAACCGGCTAAACGACAATCAACATGGCGGACTAAACTTTCGTAAACCGCGCGATCAAACGCGCCGCCTCGAGAGCAACTACTGCTTAGCGTCGTAACTGCGGGTGCTACACCTGCTGTACGCACTGCACCTTCGTCCATTTTCCGCGCGTTTGAATTAATTACGCGTAATACATGTCCCGTTCAATTATTGCTCGGGGTATAAGACGAATGACCCTGCAGTCTCAAATTAAAGCTAAATATCCGTGAGATACGCGATATACGAATATGCAGCCGTCACTTGTGCCGACTGTTCTCGCGTGATGGACTTTGGTCGCACAAGTCTCGCGAAATACGTGCCACGAATGGTCACCGGTATGCAGAAATTAAATAGATATACGTTACGATCGACAAACGTTAAAAGCTGGGCTAAACAAGATTGTATCAACTATACCAACGAAATGCGTTGCGACGCCACTCGACTCGGAGTTGATCGGAGCTCTGTTCCCGCACAGCATATTCCACGATGTGAGTCAATTCAGTAGCTAATTGTAAATGCGACTGACCGTTCGAGAATGTACAATCGATTAATGCTATACGCATAATATATTTCGAATATATGAATTTCACGAATGACAATAATATTGTTGATAAATCGTCGTATATACACATCGTATCTTTCTTCAGTCAATCCGACGACTAGCGTATTACTTACACTTCTTGCGAGCGAATCCAATCCTAGAATCGAGCGGCAAAGTAGCAGTCACATAATTGGCTCTTCCTGTTAAATTTCCAACCAATTACACATCCCGTCTGATAGCAAGCGAGTTACGTGTAAACTGGTGGGAAATTCAAAGTGTGAAGGGAGGATTTTCTTTTATCGAAACAGCATCATTATAAAAATAATTACTGCCTATAAAATATCACGAAACAATAAATCACGATTTAATTACGTTAAAAGTTACATGCACAATAAAATACTAACTAGTTTAAAATAATGTTAAGATTAAATTAAGTTAAATTAAAAGTTAATTTTGAAAAACATTTTATATTTACTTCAAATTAGAAATTCGTAAATTTTTATATAAAAAGTTTGTTTACTCAAGACAATTATAATATAAATCATCAAATTTAATATTTTAGTTAAAAAGTTAAAAGTTCAATAATAAAATTAATAACTTTTAACTTAACTTTAATTAATTTTAAAAGATTTAATTTTTAACTTTAATTAATTATTTTTGAAACACAAACTTTAATTTATCAATTTTTTCCCCAAGTTAAAATTTATAATGAAAGAAAAAATTATACAAAATACATTCTAACAAAAAACAATTCCATTTTCTAGATTTTGAAAGACGATATCCGCAGGACAATAAAACATTATTTTATAAAAAGGCCAAGGTAGAATTGTACGCGCCGTACTCTCGAACCGATAATCTAATTCAGAGAGTAATTGTTTACAAGGATTACGAATATACTATTCCTATCCAACGTTATGATAAGTATTTGAACAGAAGTGACTGTCTTACGGAGTCCAGGAAGAACTTTGCTACGAATATCATTACGGATTTTTTTAAGAAAGATCGATCGGATCATTGCAAATGTATAATTAAAAAATATTATAATCCATGTATATCGCTTTATATTAAAATTAAAAAATATTTTAGCACACCGTTATCTTGCATCCGATAGCGATTCGGTAAGCGACGAAAGAACAATAGATTTTTACGACAGCGCGCAATTTGATGGGCTCTCGCGCATCGAGACGGGCCCGCTTTATTTGACTCAGCATTACATAGATCGTGAAGATTTTTTGTATTACAGGTGAATATTTCATAAATTTATTTTTACTGTGTCAATTCTCTCGAAAGATTTTGACGTATCGAAAACAAATTAGATTTTTCCAAATTTGTACATTTTTTTCTGCACGTACAAATTTTTCTGCTATGAAAATATTATGAATACATAATATGGCATTATTTTTATTAATATTAATTAAAAAATAAATATTAATAATATTTTTATTATAATTATTTAATAATTTATTTTAAGACACGCTGAATTTTCTTCAGATCAAGACATTGCCGCAGCAGACGGTTCTCGACGTATTTTGGTAATGCTTCTCGTACAAAAATCGATTAAATCTATAGCGTACATGATACAATTAACTCTTTTTACATCTTGCAGAAAATTATTGAGAAATATCATAGAAACAAGGAAATTCCGGCTTACAAGGATGTGGCTGTCCGCGAGTTCGCTATGATCGAAAACGAGATCTGCATTAAATTTCATTATGATCAAGGCCGGAGTACTCAGGCTACTCGTACATTCATAAAACCGCCAATAGGAGATAGGGGAGATCGTTTAGTTTTCGATCCTACGATGACCTCTGGATATAACGTAATTTTTTTTATAGCAAAAATATTAGCGACGGCGATGTAATTTAAAATCTTCATTTCTTGTAGCCAGATCCGACTGCACCGCCGGAGAAAAATCTTGATCTCTTTTATGCACTTGATAAACATCTGAAAGATGAAGACCAGTCTATGCTCATCATCAGAGACGCTGAAGCGGATATCACGGCCTTCCTGCGAAAAAGAGCTGATGAAAATTTAAATCCGCAACTCATAGTTTCGTTATTTGATGAAAATCGGACAGTCGAAACAACAGCCGAATTAGATATGGTATTTATCAACGATCTAACATTGTACCTTTTTTTTATTAATCAGCTCCATTCTGCTTTAAGAAAGCAAAAGTAAGCCGACGTGAAATTATACAAGAAATGAATGACCTGGGACCGTTCCTGGCGCGAATAGGCAATCCAACACACATCAGTAAAACTGAAGCGTATCTGTTGCACTATGACTGTTTGAGCGACTTCAAGCAAGTATCCATTGATAAAGCGAATCGTATTTTACGTATGATCGAAAAACAGGCTGCAGAACTAGAAAAGACGCAAGCTCTTCTAACGCAGGTTCGTCAGAAACTTCTGTACATTTGTTCATACCAAGCATTCTTTTCTACATTAATTGTATTTTCATGTAATTATTATAAATTATTTATACGCATAAATAATATTTACAGTCTGTTGAGTTATCAAAAGCAGAGGAGGAACAAATGATGGCCAAGATAAACGAAATAAGCTTCAATATGCACGTGTTGGAAACGTATCTCAATCGGCACAGAGACGTAGTGCCGCGGAGATACAGGACACTGCTGGATCGTTTGCAACAAAATCCGCATCTCCAAGTGCTTCAGAAATATTGATAGATTATAAAAAATGTATATATATATATATATATAAGTATATTAGCTCGTGCGTAAGAAGAACTTCTTATATTACAAAAATCGTATTCATTTTGTATCATCAGGGAGTATATTGGCATCACAAAATGTACAATCACAATATAGTTATCGAAAGGACCACGAACCCATTTGGCCGATACATCGACCTAAAATAATTTTAAAAAGTAAATATATTGGTATATGTAATAATTTTATCATATTGTTCTATTACCTTCATCGTCAAAAGTAGCCAGAGTGAATTTACTAAGTTTATTTGTGAAGCTTCCACTGGGAAAAATTAACGAATGATCCAACAGGTCGTTGCTACTATCGCTGTTAATAAATTGACGGCGGTAGTCTTCCGCAAAGCCGGATATTAAAGTATCCATCATTGGCGCCTGAAATAGCCATCTCCATTGTACAATATTTTGTTTTTATAAAAGTAATTATATATTACAATATTTTCACAAAACGATCTATTTACTTGTCTTGAGAATACTTGCAGAATCTTGTAGACACGCGCTCCGTTTTCCCGTACTGGAAATTGCAGAAACAAGCAAGGTAGACAGTCGGGATTATTTTCATCCGAGGGTTTCGCCATTTCCCAGCTTAATTCCGAGTATTTTAGCCCTAATAGCAAGCTCTACATAAATATATTTCAAATGTTACTATACTATAATCTCTATAAATATATCTTGTACAAAGTTTTTCGTTCAAAATTGTCGCATTTAAATTAGAATTTCAGCTTTGGAATGCCGCACTTACGCACTGCATGTCGTCGACTATGTACACTCCCGACGTATTAATTGCGATGAGGACCTGCATATCGCGATTAGTGATCCATGATGCGAGTCCTCTGACAGGTCGCTCGATTTGCCCTTGAAAGAAGGCCGCGCCGTAGCACGGTAAGTTCCAACAGAACTCGAGATACTTTCTGATCAATTTTTTTGGATTTGCGTTGGCGCTACTATTGTGACTGGGTATTCGCTTATATTGTTCCAGAAGGTGCGCCTCAGGTGCTCCTTTGCCACCCACCAATCCCAATCCGAGTCCCAATCCTAGTAGAAGACTGGGAGAAGCGTAATGATGCGGTAAAAATCGGCCGCGATGTCTGTGGAAAAACGCCAAGGTGTGGGTTTGCGCGTTATAAGGTCCAAGTTCGATTCGGGCCTGTAACGCTCCTAAACTGGCGTAACGTGCAGGACCGTCACACGCGTACCGTCCTGGGCAGAAGTCAAATTTATATTATAAAAGAAATTTTATATTATTTTTATAAAAAGAATCTTATTCCTTTCGTTTCCCCTACCTTGCAAAACATTGAATCTGGCTTCTGCATAAAGCAATTCAAGAACCTTGGTATCTTTGATCTGTTCCTCCTCCGATCTAGAGAGAAATATATTTCTACGAAAATATAGCAGAGGTTCCTCGTCGTCGGAATCTTCTATATAAGAGCTGTACTTGTTCACAAGGTAATTCCATTTCGCAGCCAATTCCACGGGCTTGTGTGTCGGACGCAATTGAACTTCTAGTTGCGAGGAACACATCCACAGTGCAAAAACTGGCGTAGTGGTTGCTAAAGAAAATCTCGATATACCCAGCTCTGCTTCTGACTGCACTATTGTGAAAATTTGCTGTGCAGTCGCGTTTTGTTCAACTTCCATTGTTAGAAATACCCCTGTCATTAAATAAACGGCTATGCGTACTGTAGGTCTTCCTGTATTCGAATACTGTGGCTGATTCATTGTTTTATTTACTGCAAAAAAAAAAAGAAAAAATAAGTATTGAAAAATATCAATTTCTTTAGTTTCAAAGCAATTTGTAGTCACGTACAAGTGGACGAGTGTCCTTCTGCCTTGTAATCATTTGGATAGCGACGCAGTCCTTGTCCCCTCTGAATAGAACAATCATTTTGTTGCTCCATTTTTCCTCTTTCTTCTTTAATTTTTATCCATTACAGAGAGAAAACCTTAATAGATACATTTATAGTATTAACATACAACAATAAATAAATTACACATACACATTGATTTATAGTTGTCAATTTATTCACTCATATTATTAATATTATTTACCTTTTTGGCTTAAAATATTGTAATCAATATATACGCATATTATTTAAAACTGCACGTTCATAATACACTTCTCCAATGTTATTATCATGAAAATAAACGATTATTCTTATTACTAGTTCATTATTGCATCTTAAATATTTTGTCCACATTTTTAATGTGATGAATTATGTTCACTTGTATCTGCAGAATCACGCATTGTCAACGGAAGCTTTTTAATTCCTTTATTTTGGCTTCATTTCGGGTTCAACGCGTGTTACCATGCTATACCGCGCTGCCATCTGAACTGCTGGAGAAGCTACAGTTATTGATTATTTGTGTGTAGATATATAGGATGTATATTATACGTATTATCTCGATACCGTTAATTTCTATATTGAAACTAATATTTACATAGAGAAAAGAATAATTAATTAAAGTCATAAAATACTTTATTAACAAAATCTACTCGTTGCTTGTTATAATTTGGTACACAAATAATATATTTGCAGTCCATCTACAAAAAAAAATTATTTCGTTTCATTGAAAAAATTATCATTATCAATGATGCATCTTGATGAAAAAAGCATGATTAATCTAGTTTCCTTACATATTACATTTAAAGTTTTATTACTTGTAGAAAATGGAAAATATTCTGTTATATTATTCTTATAAGATAATAATAGTATAAATTATATACTAAAAATAATTTAAGGAAAATATGACAGAAGGTTTTCAAGTAAGTGATTTTGGGAACTGTTGTGATATTATTGGTAGAATCATCTGTCTCTTGCGTCTTAACAAATTAATCGAAGTTAAAGAAATTTTTGTACGTAAAATATTTAATCTACGCATAAATCTCGCACTTTATATTAAATCAGCCACGTTCATCGGCATCTCATCTATTTGCGTAGAGTAATATTGCTCGATATCTCGGAGAATTCTTATGTCATCGGTTTTCACAAAATTTATCGACACACCTTTACGGCCGAAACGTCCCGATCGACCTATTCTGTGAATATACAATTCACGATTATTAGGCAGATCATAATTAATTACGAGCGACACCTGCTGAACGTCAATTCCTCTAGCCCAGACATCCGTTGTGATTAACACGCGACTGTAAAAAAAAATATATTGATGTAATTTCTTGTAAGATATAGTTTGAAAATTTTACCTTTAAAATTTAATACGTACCTCTGACCAGATCGAAACTCTTTCATTATGTTGTCTCGTTCTTTTTGTGGCATATCTCCATGCATAGAACATACTGTAAAATTGGCTTCTCGCATTTTTTCCGTCAACCAGTCTACTTTACGTTTAGTATTACAAAAAATAACCGCTTGTGTTATTGTCAACGTGTCATATAAATCACAGAGTGTATCAAATTTCCACTCTTCTCGTTCTACAGCGACGAAGAATTGTTTGATTCCTTCTAATGTCAATTCATCACTGAAATTAGAAATAATTAGAACATACACAGAACATATATTTAGCAATAAAAACTGAAGATAAATTATTTACCGTTTGACAAGGATGCGGATAGGATCTGTCATAAATTTACTAGTCATCTCAAGAATCTCGTGCGGTAAAGTAGCCGAAACTAAAACAACCTGCGTCGCCGGTGGTAAATACCGATATACATCATAAATTTGTTCCTTGAAACCTTTGTTCAACATTTCGTCAGATTCGTCTAGTACCAGCATTTTAATAGCTCTAGTCCTGAGTACTCGCCTCTTAATCATATCTGGAAGTTACATAATTTTATACAAATGTTAATATTAATAATTTTTTTTCACATATATAAATTATACATATAAATTAAGTATAACACCTACCAAATACTCTACCAGGTGTGCCAGATACAACATGCTGGCCATAATCAAGCTTTCTGATGTCTTCTCCAAGATTTGTACCACCAATGCAGGCATGACATTGTACATTCATGAAATCTCCTAATGCAAGGATAACTTTCTGGATTTGAGTGGCAAGTTCTCGAGTTGGGGACAAAACCAGAACCTGAGTTTCACGTACTTGCGTATCCAGTGATTGTAATATCGCAATCGAGAAGGTAGCAGTTTTTCCTGTACCAGACTGCGCCTGAGCTATTACATCTCTGCCCTTCATGATAGGTTTAATAGATCGTTGTTGAATGGCTGACGGTTTCTCAAAACCTATATAGAAACAGAAATGGAAATGTATCACATGTTCAAGTTGAAATCTTGTTATATATTACATTACTATAAGTTTCTTAATATTATAACAAGGAAAACATGTGAAAACTGGATGGAAATAAGAAAATCTAATAAACATTAATATAAATGTAATAAGTATAAATTGTAATACATTGCTGATTGTGATGAAAGATTGCCACAATCAAAATTTCCATTTAGAACAAAAATGTTAAGCCAATTATACATGCAAAATGATCTTTTTCTTTTGAAAACTGATTATTCGAATATCTAATCTACGATTCAATCTAAAAAAAACAAGTCACACGAAAAATGAGGTTAGGTTGAATGGATAAATGATAAACAACATACCGTATGCATAGATTCCGCGTAACAACTCATCACGGAGACCCATGTTGTCGAAGGTGGGAATAACCTCGACATCTTCGCTGGTTTCAAACTCGACGTTTGATAAATCTTCCGTTTGCGCTACACGACGTGATTTCTCCGCCATTTCGTCAAAATAGTCGAAACGTTGAATTGCGTTGAATTGCGTTGAATCTCTTGAACCGTGGTGAGAGTAGTCTGAAGTAGTCACACCTCACTGGTACGCGACCAACCAGCGAATCCAGTGGTGGGGGTTGAAAGACCAAGTAGAGCGAGAGGCAGACAATATGAAGAACGTTCGTTCTCTGTCTACTAAGTCTGATTGGTTGCTGGATTGGTGTTGTTGCCCCAGCAACCAATGAGAACTTAAGTAGACTAGTTAAATTTTTTTAATTATTTAAAAAGAAAAGGCAAAAAATACAAATATCAACGCTTTCTCATCAATTTGATATTTATAAAATATCGTTTGCCTTCAATTTTGTGTTTAATCATTTGTAATGCTGCATTGTTTTCCACAGTTATTTATCGCACTCGACTGGTAATCGGAAGAAAAATACACGTTTGTTTATGGAGGGACGTGGGGGGCGTGTGATGGTAGGTGGTAGAGTTCCTATTTTCCTAATAGGAACTTTAGTAGATGGTGGCAGGGACCTGGGCCGCGATAATTGTAGTGTTTCAAACCTCTTCTTTTAATTTATTACTGGTTACACGTATCTAGTAATCGTGAATGCTCGTATTGTATGCAACTCAGAAGTTCCCTGTTTTTAACTGTACTGTTTAGCTGTTTTATATCAAGTAAGTATGTAAGAAATTTAAGATTGAGAGTTCATCGGGATTGTAGGTTATGTCGTGTTTACAAAGACATCGTCTTCGGAAGGAATTTATGTACACATATTAGCGTCGGCTGTTGCTCGCCACGAATAATGAAATATTCTCTCTTCGCATGTACTGTAACTACGATTCTACAGAGATTTTCGGCATTAGCAGCTTAAAAACTAATCCAACAATCTTCATCCTCATTTGCAAATATCACTATTTCTAGCACAATGGAGTCTAGAACTGAGTTTAAGATAAAGTCACCGCCGACCGACGCAATCTCCGCGGTCGAATTTGGACCAAACTCCACACAGTTCCTATTAGTGTCATCGTGGGATAGTACTGTAAGACTGTATGACATACATGCCAACACAATGAGATTGAAGTACAATCATGATTTACCAGTATTGGATGTCGCGTTTCAGGTAACTGAAGCTGCTAATTTCTTTGTTATTTTGCACAATTGTCTGGAGAGAGACATGTTTAAACCCTATTTTATATACATATGAACCATTTTAGTTTCATTTGTATTTGTTTTTGTCACTGTGGAATTAACATTCATTGAAAATTTGTCTCTGCAACATAAAATCTTTTGTCTATCAAGTGACTACTCTATTATCGAGATATCTAACACTTTCGAGAAAACTTTATTATTATTTTTTGATCATTTTCTTTATTACAAAAAAATGTTTGCAGGATGCTGTTCATGCATATAGCGGTGGTCTAGGAAATACTCTGAAAATGTATGACATAAATAGCAATACTGGTACTGATATCTCCTTTAATTTTATTATTTTACTTTACATTTTTATTGTATATGTACATTGAAAATATTTGTCTAGAATCGATAATGGGAACACATGATAAGCCAATCAGGAAAATAGAGTATTGTGCAGCCGTAAATGCAATACTTACTGGTGGTTGGGATGCCGCCGTAAAATTATGGGATCCACGAACACCCACTTGCGTCGGTAGTTATTTGCAACCCGATGTAGTTCTTGCCTTGTCTGTATGCGGCGACAAATTCGTAGTGGGTACGGCGAAACGAAAAGTTTGCATTTGGGATTTGAGAAATATGGCGGGCATGTTTCAGAGACGAGAAAGTAGTTTAAAGTACCAAACGCGCTGCATCAAAGGTTTCCCTAACGAACAGGTGCGTCTTTTATAAATTTTGCATGATTATTTTTATCACAGGTTTCATCTGATATCCTATATTGAGCATATATTTGCACACATTCCTCTATATATTTTTCATTTTCTATATTTAGGGATATGTATTAAGTAGCATAGAGGGTCGAGTCGCCGTCGAGTATCTCGATACAATGCCAGAAGCTCAGAAGAAGAAATATGCTTTTAAGTGCCACAGAATAAAAGAAAATAATGTCGAACATATTTATCCAGTGAACGCTATTAGCTTCCATTCTGCGTACAACACGTTTGCTACCGGTGGTTCGGACGGTTATGTGAATATCTGGGACGGTTTTAACAAGAAACGACTCTGTCAGTTCCATCGGTACAATGCTGGTGTGGCTGCGCTTAGTTTTAGCCATGACGGTTCTGTTCTCGCGATAGGCGTTTCGTATCTGAACGAAGCCGAGATTCCGCCGGGTGGTAGTGACGAACGAGAAATTTATATAAGATATGTCAACGATCAGGAGACCAAGCCGAAGTAAATGGTAAGTTTATACAAAATGCAAATACAGTTACAAAAAAATGTGTACCTAGAGAAATTTCCGTGCACTGAAGAAATGCACAGAAGAACGAATGACAGTAGAAACGCATTTTGTGAATAATTGTAAATATTCTGACTGTTAATTTATGCATTTTATGGAAATAATATGGTCACGATAAGTTCAATAAATTGTACGTTTTATAAAAATATTTTCCAATTTTCAAAAAATAAATCTGATTTATACCGATACAAATTCTTACATTTACATATTCATATGATCTTGATACGATACTTTTTTTCAATATATTGATGTTCAAAATGTTTGAATATGTTAATTTTCAAAATGTTGATATTTTGATAGTAATTCTTTTTCTTATTAAGCAAATGATTTGATTATATATTTATATCATAGAATTGTCATTTACTTATATAATTTATGAATAGATTACATATCAAATATTTAATTTTACAATCTAGATATTACATTATTATGTGTGATCTTAAGTAGGTTTTTCTACTTTTAATAAGATTTATAGAGATAAAGATATAGATACAATTAGGTTGAAATAAGAAATTGTATACACTGTATAAAATTTATATATTTACTAAATGACTGCACATTATACATAATACCAATATACTCGCAAACAAGCTACAAAATTTTAAAGAATAAATTTTTTATACATTGTAATGTGTGTTGTAATTTACATCAATTCTGGAAATTTTCAATAATGGTAAAAAACGGATACGCAGTATCAAAAAGATGCTTTCTTAGTCTGTGTATTTAAGCGTAAAGTATTGCAAAATATAGAAAAGGCAATGACTTATTCTGTATCGATCATAAAAAGATGTTTTCAATTGATATAAAATGCGACTAATTCCCTTCTTTATTTTCTATTATGTTTTACATTTCAACTCTCAACATAAAATGTAATACCCTTAAAAGTATGTACAAATTATTTAAAAATATTCGATCGCTAATAAAATGTTAAAATATAAATAAAGGCTGTTTTCCTTTAAAGAAACATAAATTGACAGATTAACACATTCAAGCACAGTTTATCACAATTATATAGAACTTGATATGCAGATAGTGTGTACGAACTTTTAATACTTAATCTTATAACATTTAATTTTGAAAGAAACAAAAGTTATAAATCTTAATGTAAAATATAAATCGTTATTTACAATTAGACATTACATAACACTTACTTACATAATTTTTTTTATTGTTAAATGTGATCTCAACAAACAATTTAAACTTTATATAATATATACATATGTATAATTTAAAAATTCAAACAAAATACAGTATTAGGAGCTGATTATGTGTTCCAATATTGTTTAATCAGTCAAAAACACTGTGACTCTCCTGCTGAGCAAAGTCAAAGAGTATCAATTGAATTTGAACTAAATTTTAAATGGAAAGTGACATGTGTTAATCTGTACCAGGCGTGTCAATTGTGTTTCCTTAAAAGCAGCCAAAACAAATATATAAATTCATTTTTTAGCAGTGATAGATGCTGTTAATAAATTTATAACAAATTTACAATAAATTTATAATACTATAGCAACATATTATTTCAAAGTTTTTAAAAATATTTCAAGTTTTAAACTTTATTGTCGTTATCAGCTACAGTCTTTATTTTAAAAAAATCAAATGGATTAGTCATTGCAGTATTAAAATAATTAATCAATTACGCTATAAGCATAATGATTGAATAAAATATAATCTGAATATGTCAATTTTAGACGCAACTTATCTTAGAATCTGTACAATATTTCTATATTTTACATGAGGACTTAAGAAAATTATTGTCGAGGATTCTCTCGAGTACTTTGATCTTCAAAATAAAAAAATGATATATACACATTTTATATATACACGAATGAAAATTATACAACAGCTTGTTCGCTTTTATCATAGAATTGGTAAGACAATTGAGGCAAGCTAGAAAAATCATATTTTTACATAAATCACATCTTTTATCATATTCAAAAGATAAGCTAATTGTACTTCCATATTGCCAGACCAATGCTCGTATTATGACTTGGTATATGCATCTACATGTATTACATCTTTCTAACTTTTCAACGATTTCTATAATGTTTGAAATAACAATATGTACATAATATTTAACAATTTGTACTAACGACCTCTCCTGTGTTGCTTTTTGGCAAAATGCCCTTACAAAATAACAAACTATTTTCTTTGTCACATTGTTAATAATGCATCTACTACGATATTATTTTACGTTCTTGCCGTCGATTATGCTTTGTGCACGAGTTTCCAATTTTTTCCTAAGCAAAATTTTGAGGAGATGTATCTTGATCCATCGTTTAAATGATTTATGTTAAATGATGAAATTATATAAGGATGATAATGATTAATAGTTACAATTATTACTTATATAATTATAAATGATAATAATTATATAAGTATTTGGATAACAATCAAGCAATAATTATAATTAATATAATTAAATATAACTTAATTAATTAATAATTATAATTATTAATTGATATTATTCAGTAATAAGACTTTCAATATTTATTTCGTTATAGTCCTATATATCTTCACAAATAACTTTCCTCAGTGCGTCCCGTATTGTATCGTGCGTGGCAAAGCTGATTCCGACGGCAATAGGACCCTTTACCCAATTCATGCTTAAGCCTTTGTAAAAAGCCATTATTCCTTCTTCCCTGTAACATGCATAATGGTAATTTATCAATATAGTTTTATATAAATATGAGTGAAATTGTATTTATAGAAAACGACAAAATGTACTATTAAATGTCGATTTCTATAAATATTATCAAATATACATATATATCTAAATATCTTTTTGTTTCTTGAAATTTAAGAAACGTATCTCTTTTGCAAGCTCATTCTACAAATGAGCTTTATTGAATTTATTTATTCATACCATAATTAGACAGTTATTATGTTCTATTTTGTTATGTAAGTTATTTTTAAATGATGTATAAGTACTTACGTGTAAATTTTCACGATAGTCGATGTGATCGTGTGATAATGCTGGCCCCTGATCGCTGACGTCTGCATTCTCCGCCGCACGATGTCCAGTGGGTAGCTGCTTGTTTGTCCGATCATTCCAGCGACGCCGCCGCAAATAAGCGAGGTCGAGAATCCCGGAATATTCACCGTGTACACTGTTCATCGACACGTAGCCATCATCGAACATGAAGCACGCAGCACTTCGAAATACGCCGCCGGTCGGGCTTGTCTCGCGTTGCTATTAAAGTTAGTACCGTCCCAATATCAGGGGAAACAGGGTGCCCCCGACGTGCCCCATCGGTACCCTGCTTTACGATCATATACAACAGCCACTCTCATTCGTATAACCCTCGACTGTCTTTTTTTCGCATGTTGTATGTGCATGTGTGTATGTGAGTACAAGCACCGCCACCGTCGACGGGCATCAAGAAAATTTCATTATGGAATCGACTTACCAGTCATCAAGTTTCTCAACATGTCGTATGTGAAGAAGCTGCAACCAGCATACGGGATGACCCCAAGGATCGTAGCGGTGAAGCCACGATAATATGCCAGCATTCCCTCCTCTTTGTACATTCGCGAGAATGCCTGTCGCAGCGTCTTGTACTCGGTCTTCAGGGTTACTGCCATTCTCGCCCGCATCAAATCTAATGGATAAGTCAAAGTCTGCGACGTCACCCCCGCGAGTGCACCGGCCATGAAGCTCGCCCCTGGTTTTTCTCTGTAAATATTCATTATACAGTAATGAAATATACATTTAGTATTTTCACTCAGTATATCATATTAGTGTATTGAATATAGATTAAATAATGTTTTATTTGTTTGGTAAAGATGTTTCTAAATTTTTCATGTAATACCTTTCTGCGCCGTTTACGCTCAGGATTCTTTTCCATTGTTCATGCGCTGTGAACTGCACCGCTGAATACGGTACTATCCTGACCATGGTAGCACTGTTTCCACGCCACAGGCTGAGGATGCCTTCGGTACGCATCGCTGCAGTCAAGAATCCTATCGCTGCCCTAGCTGAGTAGGGTTGCTTCGAAATTTGAAAATTGATCTTTGTACGGTCTAATGGTGCTATCGTAGTCTTTGCCAAAGCTCCCGCTATTGCACCGGATACCAAACTCGTCCAGACTCTTTGAGTATTTGAAATTTCCTTTCCAGTGCATTTCTTTTGTTTGCTCTGTAACGTGTTATTATTTTTTATTGTATGCAAAAGATAGATAAAAAGTATAATTATCATATATATTACCATACAACTATATTATTTAATGTTATATTAAATAATATAATGTTTTTGGTATATAAGTTTGTCACGTTACTTATAAGACAACCTAATAATTTGTACAATTGTAATGTATCTCTCATTACTTCTGTTTACAGATATTGAAGTTTATTTATATGAAAGTTTTATATTGACGAATATGCGAGTTGAATATATTTTCTTACAGTAATATCCACATCTTGCCTCTCCATTGGTGAGGCCGATGTGGCAGGCGATGTCGACGTGGTGTGCTTTCCGATCGGCAGGACGGACACCTGAATACGTTCAAAAACCGCTTGACCACCCTCTCTGGGACGGGTTGCATGCCCACTCATTTCTGGCACACCCACTGCTGTTCCGTTACCGATGGCTTCTCATACAGATCGTCGTCTTCCTTTTCGTATTACTGACGTACGCGGACCGATACGAGATAATACTATAAACATATCATTTTATGCAACTAAGAAAAATTGCACAAGTTTTAAGAATCTTATAATCTGAGCTTTTATATCAGTACTTAAAAATTAGGAAGCTTAAAAACAAAAAAGAATTAGGATAGATACTAGAAATTCTCGCAATTTCGTAACAATTCTCTTATCTTTGTAAATCTCGTATAATGCTTTATGATTAATTTCTTTATCGATAAGTGCCCGAAAAATCAATTATTCATATCATTTATAAGTTTCTGATAAAATCTGTGATAGCTCTATAATATCATCTAAACAGTTAATTATCATGTAAAACAGAATTTACAAAACAGATATTGATAAAAAGAATGAAATTTAATGGTAAACTGTTTTAACGAAGGAAGATGGGAATTTCACAACTCCCAAGACGATTGGGAGCTTAAATTTAATATCATGTTTATAGTTAGGTAATACTGACGTCAATGAGATCAAAGTACAAACTATAAGACTTGTACTCTATACTCTACAAATACGGAAAGCTCTAACGTCCAGAAATAAACTCGAAGAAAATGATTTTTGTGTGCATATCGACGATGACGTTCGTTGAAAACGTTGAAATATTTATATATTTTATTTTATATTTAAAGTTATGGAAAATTTGTACGCTAAATGTTATCATTTGTTAAAATGTTTCAAATGCACGTACATACAAACACAAATGGGAACTAATTTATATAACTTAATAATAATTAGAAAAGGAAAGAAGCGACATTTGTGACATGAATGAAAAGAATTATCTTCGGTTGCACTTTTGCATTTTTTGCGCAAGTATTGTAGTTTCTCGCTATCAATCGCAAGTGCTTATAAAATGCTTAATGGATAAATAGCCAGGTTAATAATTTTTGCGTGACAGCTAGCGCGTAAATATTTCTGCTTATGACGTACGTGTATGCAAATTAGATAACTGTTTTTCCAATCTACACACGCTGAGCAGAAATATCTCCAAAGCATCGTCTTATTGGTTGCCATCAATTAGAGTTCTACGAGAATTTTAGCAGTGCAAAATTATCTTGACTATTTTTCATAAAGATAAGATTATCTGTGATAAAAAGTAAAAAAAAAACATAAGATACAATGGTTGCTGACATAAAAAACTACTACTTTATTCTCCACTCCATTCTGCTGACATTTTTATTTTTATCGAGATGTAAAGCTCACTTTTATAAAGAGATCAATTTCTACCAGTGAAAGAAAGTTTGTATGGTACGTAACAAAAACAGTGAGTCCATCAAATTTTTTATATAAATAAAAAACTCTTTGGCTATTAAGCAGAATTTGAAATAATAGCCGCGAGAGATATTCAATATTCTTATCTCAACATTTTTTTTTTAAATAAGCTATCAAGTATTGAACAATACCAATTTTCGCAATTTCCGCGGATGCTACCACCTCTGCTCTTCGACTGCTAGAAATCTTATCTCTTTCTCTCGTGCACACGTGCTTGTCACGCGTTACAGCATGATAATCAACATGTACTGAGAAGATATACAATAGCAGATGGTTGCATTTATGCACAGTCATGCGATAAATGTCACATATTGAGTTGAATTGCTGCATGTTTAACTTCGAAGAGAGGAGTATCTTTTTGTTCAAAGGAAGCTTGAAAAGTTTAGGATATCTGCACGATGTGAAGATCTGAATAAATCTTCATTATTTGAGCTAAATAGGATCTTGAATTTTCAGGATTCGCTGGTATTTACGAGATTGCATCAGGAACAAATACTATGATTTCTCCGCTATTTTAGAATAAATTTGACGGGCATCTGGAATTTTATGATGCAAAAATGAAGGACAGAAGTTTCCGAATCAAAAATTGAGCTTGGACAACTCTGTACGCGATTTCCATTTTCTTTTCTCAGCAATTTTGTTTAATAAGCGACTTATACAAAAATACTCTGGAGAAGTTAACGATAATTAAAGGATACTTAATGCAGCTCAACATTTTAGATATATTTTGAAGCTGCGAGAGACGCAAATCGACGAAATCAAGTCCAATTTACGGAGTGACCTCAATCCACTGTAAAACATGGACGCCGTGAAAATGCAAAGATATTATGTAACGCGCCAATTATCATTCACTTGAAAATCTGTTTGCGAATGAAGATACGAACAGCGAAATGAAACGGATTGACGATGCTAAAGCACGTGGGAAACAAATTACAACGAAGACGCGTGCGAGAAAATCATATGTTAAAGTTATCACATCCCTAAGACAACAAACAAACATCTCAAATCTCAATCCACGTGGGTAACTAATAAACGTCACGATTATTTGTAAGTTTATCAAGTTTATTAACGAAAAATTTAATTTTATTCGTTTTGTATTGAAATGTAAGGATTTTATAATTAATTTATATATTTAATATTATTTTAATAATGGTATAAAATGATTAATAAATTTAGTAAATTTTTATGTAACATTAATATTATATAAAAATCAATATAAAATTGTAGTAAAAAAAACTTATATAAAACTAATAAGTAACTGTCAAGAGATTTCTATTGTTTTCAATGTCAAAAACACCTAACATTTCAATCTACACAACCAATAAATGCCACAATTATTTGTAACTAAAAGTTTATTAACAAGAAATTTAATTTTATTAATCGTTTTGTATCACTATAAGGATTTTATAATAATTATTTTTATAATGATACAAAATGATTAATAAAAATAAAATTAATAAACTTAATAAAATGTTATATAACATTAATGAATATCATATAAAAATCAACATAAAATTAATAATCATTGATAGATTTTTACTAAATTTCAATTTCAAAAACCTCTAACATTTCAATGTACACGAGCAACTAATAAATGCTACGATTATTTGTAATTAAAAGTTTATTAACTTTAATGAAAAATTTAATTTTATTAATCGTTTTGAATCACTATAAGGATTTTATAATAATTATTATTTTTATAATGACAAAATGAATAAAACTATATTTTATTAATAAGTTTATTATTAAAGTTAATAATAAACTGTTATATAATAATGAATATTATATAAAAATTAATATAAAATTTTAGTAAAAAAAAACTTGTATAAAGCTAATAATTGTCGATAGACTTTTACTGACTTCAATGTAAAAAACTTGGAGCTTCTTTAATATCGAATATCTTGCATTTCATTAAAGAAATCGGTCTGCGTTACATTTCCTGTGAACTTAATGCTAAAAATAACTATAATGAATAGATTAAAGATCAATGTCACACTACGTATAATTATTTTAACTCAACTCAAATTTTTTTCTCGATTCGCGTTAAAATATTATTATGAAAAAATTAATTAGATAATTGGAATTAATAGAAAAACACTGACAATTGAATGATTGATCGTTTAATTTCATTAATCATTTCGTGTCGTTATAAGATTGGTAACACGATACCCTTCATTAATATAAAACGATTATCAATTGTCGACAGACTTCTCCTTTTTATTTTGAGTGCCAAAACTTGGAACTTCTTTAACGAATATTTTATTAGAGAAATAATTTCTCGGACCATGGATGTCATTTAAGATCGATGTCACGCTGTGTTAGCGATAATCGCCTTAAGCCAACACAATTTTACTTATCGTTACACTTTTATGACCAAATAACTACGCCTGTTAAGGTAATAAAAGATAATGGGAGACCAAACGATCGAACGATGTGTGGATGTGTTTAAAGGACGTGCCCACTCTTTCAGACGTCTTTCCGGTTTTCGTGTTACTCGCTAAGGTAATCGGTGATGATGTCGAAGCAAAGGTCTCCTTAGGACTACAGCACTGAGGCGTTTAAAATTTATTTATCTATTTATACATGCTACGGTCACGTAATTCCGAAAGGCGATGACAGAAAGTCGTCAAGTGCAAAGTGCACCACAGCGACGACATAGAACAAGTGCATACGTATACACGTCAAACATGCCGGATGCGCACTTTATTTACTCGAGCTGCGTAGATCGTCGCTACTGTAGAATGCAGACAGGTTGAACGCGAGTGTGATGTTATGACGCGTCACGGTTGATCCGCCTACGTACAACAAAGCGATCGAAAACATTCCCTGTCCCCTTCCAGTTTGCTTCGAAAAAGCCGGAGTGCCATCACGCAACGCGACGAATGTCGGAGCACGTAGCAGAGAAAGAAAAAGAGAGCGAGTGAAAAAAGAATGAGAGAAAAAAAGATGGGAGAAAAAAAAAGTCAAACGTAACTCGTGTCCTCCGCATGAAACAATGTATTCTGCAGCGTAAATAAACGAACTAACCTCGCTGTGCTCCAGATGATAGTACGTCGGATCGAATATCCTTGACGAGTATCCACATCAACGACGATTCGCAGCAATTCGCAGACTGCCACAGACAGACGGACTGCAATCAGCTCCATGTCATGGAGCATTTAATACTAAAATAAATAGATATGATACAATAAGATGCATTAATGTAGGTGTAGATGTGAGCCGTGTATTGGGTGCATTTAGTACTACGATTGCTCACTGAGCGGCTAAGTAGCAATTTAATGTGATTGGTTAAATCTAAAGGTGAAAACCAATCACATTCAACTGTTACTTAGCTGTTCGTAGTACTGAATTCACCCATTGGTTGAGTGAGCGATGCCATTATTGGTGTATTCTTTAGTCTAACCGAGATCGTGGACAAGTGTATTTCGCCTATAGACATTGGCTGCGGTCTTACTTGACGCTTCGAAACATTCTTTGATTGGTCAATTTATAAAATTCTTTATTCCGATTGGTTAGTCAAACGCCTTCGAAGTATTTGTAGCGTCAAGTGGACCGCAGCTTTTGTAATGGATTTCTAATCTAGAGTTATTATAATTCGCGTTCGTTTACAGTTATTTTTGCCGGGGAGTCAAGTTTTAATGTTTAGCGCAAAGTAAAGAGAATAATAAGGACTGCGTACGCATTGACGTACGTACACACATTTTACATCTAATGCAGATATCTGCTCGACACAGTTGTAAGTATAAATACATGTTTGAATTTCATGTCTCGTTTATCTTTCGTTTACACTACTTTAAACCGCTGGTTTACAGTAGAAAAATTATTGAAACGTTTAAATTGTAAGCACACCTTTCTCTTTCAGTTACAGGTTATAAATATTATCTATTATTCTAAGCGCAGTCTTAATTTCAGTTCAGGATGGACACTAAAACCCTACCCAGCCTCTTAAGTTTGAAGGTGGCTCCTCCGTCAGAGCTCCAAAATCAGAATGTTGACAATGGAGTTGGAGATGGAGATAGCGGCTCTGTTAAACTACCGGCTGCTCTGGAGCAAGCTCTGGCATTTAAAACGGAGAGAGCCAAGGAAGTGGGTGGAGATCCAAACGACGTTGTTTCCATAAGTAAATCACCGAGGAATGATAGCGAGGATGTTCCTCAGATAGAGGATGTCATAACAGAACTGGAACCTGCTATGGAGAAAGTAGAATCTAAATCAAACAAAACGAAGAAGAAGAAAAAGTCAAAAAGGAAGAGGCACAATACAGAGAGAAAGGACTCCGAACAGAAGAAGGATGGTGTGGAGGAAGCCAAGACTAAAGAAGATATGCCAGAGATAGAGTATATACAGGAGATACCGAGCATAAACGATTTGGAGCCTATGTATCGTCAATTTGTTAGAGTCTTTGAGGCATTTAAGCTGGTGGAGCCGGAACCAAGTTTGAATGATGCAGCTGATAAGGGTGAACCTATCGGGCAGTATCCACCAGTGACAAATATACAAACCGCCGGTGTACCGAGTAAGGTGCCGTTGTTGGATGACTTTGACGACGAGGTGAATCAGCAGCAGCAGCAACAGGGTACCGGGGAGAACGGCGCACCGCGTCTGTCCAAGCGCAAACTCAAAAGACTGACGCGGCTGAGCGTGGCGGAATTGAAGCAGCTGGTAGGTCGCCCGGATGTCGTGGAGATGCATGACGTTACTGCGCGAGACCCGAAGTTGCTCGTGCAATTGAAGGCTCACCGAAACACTGTACCGGTGCCGAGGCATTGGTGCTTCAAGCGCAAATATCTTCAGGGTAAACGGGGCATAGAGAAACCGCCCTTCGACCTCCCGGACTTTATAAAACGTACCGGCATCACGGAGATGAGGGCGAGTTTGCAGGAACGCGACGACACGCGTACGTTGAAAGCGAAGATGCGGGAGCGAGCGCGACCCAAATTGGGCAAGATTGACATCGACTATCAGAAATTGCACGACGCGTTCTTCAAGTGGCAGACGAAGCCACGAATGACGATTCACGGTGATCTCTACTACGAAGGCAAAGAATTCGAGACGCGCTTGAAGGAGAAGAAACCTGGAGAGCTGTCAGACGAGTTGCGTACAGCTTTGGGCATGCCAGTGGGACCAAATTGCCAAAAAGTACCACCGCCATGGCTCATAGCTATGCAACGTTACGGCCCACCGCCGAGTTATCCAAATCTCAAAATTCCAGGTTTAAACGCACCTATTCCAGAGGGTTGCGCGTTTGGCTATCACGCGGGTGGCTGGGGTAAGCCACCGGTAGACGAAACGGGAAGACCACTATATGGAGATGTATTCGGTATATCGCGCACGGCAGGCGCGGACGCGATGGACGAGGAAATAGACCGGGGGATGTGGGGCGAGCCCGAGTCGGAGTCCTCGGGCGACGAGGACGAGGATGAGGACGCCGAGGAAGGTGGCGAGGGCGGCGAAGGCGAAGGAAAGGATGGAGACGGTGACGCCAGTGGATTGGTCACACCCGGCGCCGAGGGTCTGATCACGCCAAGCGGCATTACGTCGATCCCAGCAGGCTTGGAGACTCCGGAAACCATTGAGCTGAGAAAGAAAAAGATTGAGAGCGAAATGGAAGGCGGTGATACACCNACACGGTACTGCAGGAGCGACGTACGGAGGGTCTAGGCGCTAGTATGATGGGCAGCACCCACGTGTACGATATGACAGGTGCGGCAGGAGGTCAGGCGCCGCCGTCTGTGATCGCCGCACGTCGCGGTGCCATCAGCGGCAGCGCAAGCGACGCCCGAGCGGAGAAAGACGGCGCGGTGGAATTGACCTTAGATCCCAGTGAACTGGATCTTGATTCCGAGGCAATGGCATCCAGATATGAGGAAACGATGAGGTCGAGACAAGCACATCTCAGAAGGGAAGATTTGTCAGACATGTTGCAAGATCATGTACAACGACAAAAGGTATGTAATAAATAGCACACCATTATATACGCAATATAATTATATCAATGCTTGTAAATAGATAGATTTGATTTTCAGCTAAAACTAAATAATTTTTTACTATGTCAATTTTGAATTTATATTGTTTCCATTTTTGTTGCAGAGCAAACGTAAACGTCAGCAAATCCAGGACACAAAAACATCTAAGAAATATAAAGAGTTCAAATTTTAAATGTATTATTTCTCCAATTATATGTATTGTATTATAGAAATTAAATTGAGTCATGGAAAAAAATTAAGCTTAATGTATCACTTTAAGAGGATGCTATATTGATGGGAATTGCCGACACATTACAGTGTTCATTAATTTTCAAATTGGCTCTACAGATCACAAAATCCTTTTGCAGAATAAAAGTACGCACCAAAACAAAGTCCGGGCTGGTAAATTTTACGAGAAAATCGAACAAAAAGTTAATTTATTTTCGGCTCGTGGATCTGTCAACTGAAATTAACTTTTGTCATTTACTAACGTTCTGTAGCTCGTATGTATGAATTGAGACCAGCCCGGATTTCAGAAAACTAACGAACAATACTGACTGTGTCATTCCAATCAAAAGCCTAACAAAAAAGTTTAATCCCTGAACAGCTGTACGTGTACAAATTTCGCTTAGCGCACGTAAACAATGACAAGCAGAGCAGTGCAGCTGAGTGCGTTCAATCGAACATAATTCGTTAAATCGTTAGTAATTCGATTCAAAGGTGAGAATTGTATAAGAAATTTATATGTATATTGGAATATAAAATATCAAAAGACGACGAATCATTCCGACAAAAAAGCGATGGAGCTAAATACCGCGGAGATAGAGGATGATTGTAAAAGAGGTTAGTGTATTTCGCTAATCTATTCGTTCTCGACAAATTTTTTAACTAGATTATTTAGGTTAGATTCCGCTGCACTTGAGCACGTGGTTTTAAATTGCTTCTGACAGACACTTCAGTATAGTGTCTTTATTTCATTTTTTTATTCATTTCTCGTATTCTATATCTCGTATTCTCGTATGCCTCGAGACAAGAAATTTTTAGATTCGCTCAAAATTGCCGCTCTCATATTTTTTTTCATATTCTATTTAGGCACTCGTTCTATTACACTATAGTTTATAAAATAAACATTAATTATTTGAAATTAGACAAGATGTTTCTTGTAGATTTTTGCTGAAAACAATGCCACAAGTCAATTTTCTCCAGCACGTCAGGTTTCCAAAGTAATATAAGATTTAATATACAAAAATAGGCTTTTTTGCAATATTCGAATATGATTCGTATCCAAATTTAATTTTGTAAATATATCGCTAAGATGATTCATTATATTATAATTTTGCCGAAATATTTTGAAATTAATTGGGTAAACAGTTATCAATATTTTATAAAAAGTCAATATTTCTACATCTATTTTTATAATATACCTACATAATTGCAAATTATAATTTTTATACGATTTTTATACGATATTTTATAAGATTTTGTAAATATAATTTAATAAATGTCCTATCGAGGTAGTTAGTAATTATGATATTTCTCGCCAACGTCATATCAACTTTTGAAAGTTAATTTTTCTAGGTATATTTAAGGTTTATGTATGAAAAAATCACACTTGTTGTGTTATTCACATTTCTGTCTAATATTTAACTTATTATTGTAAATGTATAATATACATACATATGTATAAATATACATGCATGTGTATATATGAAATATATATATATAAATTATGCATATATAATATTTTATTATAGGAATGTACTGTAAAAACTTTTTCTGAATGTGGACTATTTCATAAATGCTTGTGTCGATT
>QKQZ01013010.1:0-23772 GCA_003595255.1 Solenopsis fugax
ATATTAGATTGGTCTGTTTTATATGAATTATAAATTCGAGCTTATATAAATTTTTAAATTAAAGAAAAGTATATGTTATTAATTTCCCAATTTTTTAATACATTATATATATTTTTTTACAATATGTTTCTCTAAAATCGTATTTTTGTATTAAAAAAATGTTATTTTGCAATTGTATTTATTTTTACATTATTTATTTTAATTATAAATTATTTTTATTCCAATTGTACAATAATTTTAAATGTATGTACATAATATTAATATTTAAAAAAATTTAGCTTTGAACTATATAATAATTTAGAGCTTTCTGATCTGAAATGAGTTCGAACGCTTCGAACATACCTTCAGTTCGAAAAGATCGAACTATTTGACGTTTGATCTTAAAGTTCGAACTGTCCAAACTACTCGATCACCTAATGTTTCCGAGCACTAATTTTAACGGATGGAATAGAATTGGGATAAGTTTCAAGGTAGTTTAGTGAGCTTCAACGGCTGTTTTCTTTTGATCAAAGAAGAAAAGTGTTGAAAATGTATGGTCCATTTTTACGCGTTATAAACAATGTATATGTATATTTTTATAAGAGTATTTTTATAACAATAATTTCACAGCTGTTATATGTAGAAAAGCTTTGACGTATAATAGATGTTATCAAAAAATTTACTTTTATTCGTTATCACGCCATTTGAATATCAACCTTTAAAATTAAGTGTAACATTTATATTTTATACAAAAATTTTTACAAGACAAAGATTGAAATTCTCGAAAATTTGCAAAAGACTAAAAATAGAATTATTTAGATATAAATAAATAAACATGAAAATGGAGTAAGGCTTAAAAGAAGATCGAGGATGCATCGAGAATGACTTGGATTTCCGGCGAAAAATAATAATTTGATAACGCATCAATACTGGCCGGGTTGCAGCGCTTATTCACTCAAGTGTTATATCGTGATGATAAATGCATTTTTGTGTGGAATATCATTCTAAATTTGAATATTATTGATGGATATTAAATTTCTATGTAAAGCCAACTATAATATCGAAAAAAATGTGTGTATATTGAACTTCATGAATGATAATCAGCACAATTAAAATAAAATGGAAAGTTGATCCTTATCCATCATTTTTAGATTCTGGACAATGTTTTTAAGAGGAAAAAACTTTACCTGGGAAAGTTATCAAATTTATCGAGAATAGATGCATTTACAGTTAAAAGATTTCTTACAGATTAGATCGATGATGCCGATGGCGATGCGATGCAAAGAAAGAGAATTACTTTGAAATGACGTATTCTAGATTCTTTCTTTTCTTTTGTCTTTTTTCTCCTATTATCGAATTATAATTTAAATTTGAACTCTCCTCATACCTTGAAACCTAAAGATATTTTGTGCATTAAATGTTTTCTTTGTAAAATAATAGAAACTCACATAAATTAATGTTATATAAGCTCTATTTTAATTGATTGTAACAAAAAATTATTACAAGATATTAAAAGACTTATCTATCCTATTAACCAAATACATATTTTTGACTGAAGTAGGCTTAAAACTAGTTTAATGCAAGTCAATAGAGAGAATTAGATTGCATGGAATCTAGATATAGATATATGTACATTTAGTATTCCGGACGAAATTAAGTCTACTAGACGCATGTCTAATGCGATCTATTAAGAATACTATTACGGAGCAGTGCTCACTTATTATAGTTGTGTTACACTATTGCCCAATGAGAAATGATAATGAAATCGATATCGATTCGACATCGAAATCATCAAATCGACATCAAGTCGACATCGATTCAATACAATATTTCTCATTGAGTGGCTTGCCAGCGCATTGCCATTGATTTTAGAAATGGTCCTAAAATTTTAAAAAGTTAATTATGTACAATTCATATGCGATATAGAAGTTTTTCTAAATAGCTCTATATTTCTTTTCTCTTAAATTTCTCAAATATATGAAAATATTATACTACATTACTGATATACTTTGTCTTCCGGCGATTTAGTGTAATGAGTCAGATTTCAATTATATTGTATATTTTCTCTTGATAAGATTAAGTTGGCAAAAAGCTTCTCGATCTCAGAATGACAGTGGCTTTCGAAATTAATAAGAATATGATGCAAGCTAACTAATCAGAGCAAAAAATGACATTAGTGCCATTTTATTCATAGTTGAAATAGCTCTATAAAAATAATTTTAATTACAATAAATTTATGTTGACTATTTGGTGACTATATGTTTCTATAAAAAATATTTTTTGTTATTTTCGACATTTAAATTGTTTTAAGATTCTACGCTACATCATCCTGGCAATATATACTGCATGTCCTCTTGCATCAGTGTCAATTCCAATTCTTCGGAAGTATTCCGTCTCGGCATTTCATTTTTATTCTTTGTACATTCGCCTGCGTGCATTCTGCGCCGAACAAAATGTTGTTGCGTGCATACGACACGACTTTCTGCATTGTATCACGTAGAAGTACGATAAATTGTCCGCGAGGATCATCTAACCAAGCCGCGAGTTCACGCGAGGCCGTGCACGATTAAGGCACACATAACAAAGTCCGAGATATTTATTCTCTAGGAATAATTCGTGATAGCAAAACTGGAAAACGAGTATCAAGTTACTTAGTGTACAGTACATGTATTATGTTTAATGTATCAACATATCTTGTTATGTTTTTACTGAATTATTTTCACGGAGTTTTACTGTTTTATTTATTATATACATTCTTATTGTTATTCTTGTCGCGCGATAAAGTGAAAAATATGTACGTACTACAAATACAACGTCAATAGATGTTTGTGTAATCAGTATTTAAAGAGTTACTCGAAGCACTTTATTCTAACTCATTTGGATATTCTTTATTCAACTTCTGTGTCAGTATCGTCATTAAATTAAATTAAATCTCAATAATGATACAAGCAAAACATTATACTGTGACATCACTGATTTTGCATCGTGATGTAAAAAACTTGTTTCGCTAATTATCCCACATGGGCAATCCATTTCCTCATGCGCCTTGTGTGCATCGTTTGTGCGTACATTTGTATGCGTGTGATTCGAGATGCGAGCACGTGCGTTGTACACGCCGGCGTCGTATCCTGTTCCGCGGGGCCCGCTACAACGCGCATCACACTCGTCACAATGGTGCTAATCTATTTAATCTGACTAACAACAAACTTATCTCGTGACTCACTCGCCACGATGAATTCGCGCGCCATTACTCCGATCGCTTTCTATACGTGCACTCTGTATTAGGTGTAAATGCCGATGAATTTTTTCCGACAGTTAAATGACTGGCTATTTTGTTTTGTACGGACTCATGGAAATATCCCTTTGATGGGAAAGATTCACTCTTGCCTTGACCGCATGCGTGACGTTAATCTCAGGTCAGAACGTTATCAGTGAGCGCGAGAATTCGTTTCCTCATCTTGTGATAATTTTGATATTTTATTCTTATTCTTTCAAACACCTAAATGAGTTGTTGATTTTATAAGGCAAATTTTCATATTTTTTTACATTAATTCAACGAAATTTTAAGAAATATTAAAATTAAAAAAATTAATTTTACATTAAATTTTTAGAATTTTAATTTCGAACTTTTTTTTACATTAAAGAAAATTGTTTTCTAAGCATGGCACAATTTTGAATAAACATCTTTTTTATCCTTGCAACATAAAAATGCAATAATAAAAATTTAGAAGATATGGAAGTATAGGCAATTGTTAAAGTGATAATAATACATTTTCTTAGTTCTATATTTTGAGGAATAATTAATTGAATGGGTTCTATGAAAAATCTTCAAAGATGCTTATAATGAAACATGACGCTTAATAATTTGCAATTAAGAACGATTAAAGATTAATATTTGCGTTTTTATGTGCGATAAATAAATGTATGTATATATTTGTAATTGTAACGTATAGCGTAGAGCATGATACGTCGACAGTAACGGAAAAGTTTTGCGCATAATTCTCTAAATTCCAGGATTACATCGAGAACACGTTATCAGTTGTAGAAAGGCAACTTTATGCATCAAAGGCTTAAGTATAATACGTCATAAGGAATTAAACTCACGAGCGAGAGAAAGACAAGGGGGAAATGAGGCAGGGAAGGTGAGGCGACGCGTAGAGATAAGGAAAGAGAGGCAGGCACGTTTATACGTTTCATATCAAAATATATTTGTGCATAGACAAGAAGACAACCGTGACAGGTAATTTCGTACCTTAACATCATATGTCAGTCATACACCAAGGCACGCGTGCATAACGTTTATCATGCATTCATACTAGTTGCACGCGGTTGTACGCGTCTTCGCTCGCAAATAATTAAATCACTCGCAAGTAACACGCGCTTGAACATTATGTATGATACGTGCGACCGTGACGAACGCACGATGCACACCGGCTGCTGACTGTTGTACGCATCGGATTTGCGTACGAGGTGACGCGGTCTCGCCTCATACGACTGCATGCTTAGAGCATTCGATATACGATTCTCTGATTCTTCCGCCTCTCGCTTGATTATTGGTCTCACTCTCGTCTCGCTAATAAAATATGCAATTACAACAATTCATCTCTCCCGACGCATTCGCGCACGCGACATCTCATATACACGTATACATACGCACGTATACGGGCTCACACACGCATGCACATGTACAATCCGCTCAACTATTCCCCAGTCTTTCCGGTCGTTTTCTCTCACATGCTCTCTCTCCCTTTCTCTCTCTCTCTTTCTCTCTGCTTCTCTTCTAACAAAATATATTAACTTTTTATGTACATACATCTCAAATATAATAATAATAATAAAATTAATTAGAACTATAATACAAGAGCGCGTGGATAAAGTGCTCGGCTGTGTTGCTTGACAATGCTTCGTCAAAATACAACGAACGAATACATATCGAGAGAAGATGGATATCGACTTGTCTCATGGATGCAAGATTGTTGATGCGAGCCACGTTGATACAGATCACCGTGTTTCGATATGACTTTTTAGGTACTTGGTAATTGGAGAGTAATAGCCTAAGTTCATTAATTTAACATTATCTAAGAACCGAATCTAAATACAACGCCGTGTATACATGTCTTTCGCGTTGGAGATGTGTTAAGTGTGTGTCTGTGTTTATGTGTAGTACGAAAACATAATATACAACTAAAGTGAGGATTCTCTCGCGTGAATCACATTGAAACACAATTGTTCGAATTTTGTTCGAAATGTCGAATCGGAGCTCGCTTTCGTGTTGCGATTTTTTGTGCTCACTGATGGGGACTTGATAATCTCAAAATCGATAGATCACCCAGTCTTACCTATTTAACCCCATAAGTGCTAGAAGGAAGAAGAATGAAGTAAGATATTAAGAAGAAATAACGCGAATGATGAAGGAAGATGAATGAAAGAGAAAAAGAAAAAATCGGATTGCTTTTCTTGTGTCCTTCGTCGACTTTAAGCGTCGATTTTCGATACTATTTCAGGAGATCGCAACACGATGGCTTGCTTGCGGATCACGCGATTGATTCTTCATGATTTACTGTTTTATTTATCAATGTTCGCCCTCTTCCCCTTTTCGCTCTTTTTAGCATCCGAACAGCATTTTCTGGAGCAAAGGGCTGCTCGTCTCGCAGAGGTACACTTCTCTTCTATCGAAATGCGAAGTTCTTACGTAGATCGCACCGACTATGTTTTTCAGGCGTCGCAAGCTCGCGTAAAGTAGCTTGCTCTTCTCGCTCGCCTTCCTACGCGACTCATCACGCCGATTCCCCCTTCTCCCTCCCACGCTCGCGCCTTCGCGGTTCTCGACGCAAACGACGACGCACGCACGCGTGCACGTGCGCTCGCATCGTGCGCTCCGAACCGAATGAGATATAAAGGACGACGTAGAAGACGGAAGGAGGAAAAGGAGAGGCAGAGAAAGAGAGAATGAGCAAGTTGAAGAGAGACGGAGGACGAAAAAGTTAACTTCTCTTCTTGGAGATGCTGCGGGGAGACGCGGGAGGAAGCGGAAAACGCGACTGACTTCATCTCACAATCGGAGCGGTCTGATAGCCCGGGGACGCGAGTCAATGACGATGTCGTCGGAAGACGATGTCATCTCGAATTGCGCGGCAATGTCTGTACACTGTTGTTGTTGCTGCTGCTGCTGCTGCTGCTACATGGGTCCAATCGCGTGCTGCTGGAACTGGTCGAGGTGCCTAGAGATCTCACGATGCAGTTGCTCGGGCAATACGCCAACGCTGCTGAATAGCGATCTGAGCACATTAAGCTCTTCATTGAGCAGCTCGATCCGTTTCTTCAGTACATCATTGTCTTTCACCAGCAGTTTGACCTTCTCCTCGGTTTCACGCGATCGCACCTTCGCCTTCTCGCGACTCTTCCTCACAGCGATGTTATTCCTCTCCCGCCGTCGCCTGTACTCGTCGCTCGCCTTGTCGATGGCCTTGGTCTGCTTCCTGGCGACGTTCGCGGCGGTGTGATGCTGATGGGCCATTACCGGTCCCTTCATAGGACCACCCCGTGCTGGCGGCTGATGGACCGGCGCACCTGAATGACCGCCCGGTATCGTGGATGGCGTCAAGGTGGTGAAGGTCTGGCCACCATTGGTGAACGGATTATTCGTCACCGGGCTGTAACCGGCGGGCGGATACTGAGGGCAGTGGCGTCTGTAGTCCGCCGGATCCATCGGCTCTTCCTTGATGCTAGGCGACTCCGAACTTGAGCTGTTGCTGTCGCTGCAGCTATTGCTGTTTTGATGATAAGTCGCGCCGCTGTGTACTGGCTGCGGCATGTAGGCGAGCGTCGTGCGCGGATAGCCGCCTGTCCTGACATGCTTTATGGCATTGTTATTGGTACCAAGCATATCCAGAAACTGGTTGTCGAACTGATGGTCATCGATCAGATTCTGGAGATCCAGCGAAATTTCTGGAGCGTTGAGATCGGTAAGCTCGCCGGCAGCAGCGCAATGCTCGGCGTATTGCTGATGCAAGCTCGCTTTGCTGCCGGAGACCTGCTTCACCGCGCTATTCTGCTGCTGATGATTGTGATTGTGATTGATCTGCAGCGCGGAATTATTGTTGTTCGTCGCGGCGTTATTATTGTTCTGATTGCTGGTGTTGTTGTTGAGCACCTGGGACTTCTTCAAATCCGCTGTACCTTGGGCCTGGGCCTGATGGGCCGCCGAATCATACATGACTGGTGATTCCATCGCTCACTCGCACATCACAGACGGGAATCCTTTCGCGGGACTTGACCGCGACCACCTGTACGCGCCCGTCCGTTTGTGCGTAGAAACGTCAATCCGCGCGTTGCGTTCGCCTCGCTGTGCTTCTACTGGTAGATGTCTCCCTCTCCTTCGGCCGTCGTAGCGCGTACTACGTCGTCCAAGACGAGCCGGTAGGAGAAGAGATGAGGAAAGTATACTTTTCGTTGAGTATCTCTCTACCGTCGTAATCGCACCGTCACAACAAACGAATCGCGTTTTCTTGAGATCGGCAAGGCGCGCGCGTCGCGGATTTTGACACTGTTCCAAATACTTACTTAATGGTCCTCGGATTTTATATTCCGAGTTTTCGAGGACGATAGTCACACGTTCCGTCTCTCGACGACGTTATCTCGAGAGACGTTAACTCCCGTCATCTGTTCCGCGCGTCAATGCGCGTTCGTTCAGTAGTTTGACGCGGTTTACTGACGCCCACGCGCACAGCCCGTATCGTTCCTGTACGCTCTTGGCCCCTCGCACTCAGAATACACACGGAAGAACCCGCTACGTGGAGCTCGAGAGTGAGGGAACTTCGATGCGACAACAACAGACCCACTCAAGAGTTGGCGCGCAACTGAGTGCCGCGACGGCATGTCGCAAGCTTTCAATGTGGTGCACGCCGCGAGCCGCTACGCGGCTCATTGCGCTTGCGCTCGCGACTTGCTCTTCCCTCCGCTCGTTCCGCTCCGTGCTTACCTCCTCTCGAGCGGTCCTCTCTCGGAGGGACCGCGGAGCGTCCACCGCGCTCCTCCTCCCGCCGCAGCGCTCGCTCACGCGAGTTCGCTCCCACTTCCCCTGGCTTCTTGTCCTCCTCCGGGCCCCGTTTTCCTTCTCTCTCACTCTCTTTTTCACTCACTCTCACTTTTCCTGTTCGTTATCCAAGCACATGCCTCTCTTTCTCTCGCTCTTCTCCAATATGTCTATCCTTTTCTCACAATTCCCTCTCCGTTTTCGACGCATTTCGGCCGTCTTTTTTTCCATTCCCCTTCACTCCTCCGGATCACTCAAGCATCGCGTCGTTTTTTCTTTCTTTTCTTCGTTTTCTCGCCATCCCTCACGCCCTGACACACTGCGGTCTCGTCACGGCTCCGCGCGACGGAAAAAGTTTTCCAGCGCTTAATTCTCCTGGTGCTATTCGCGCGACACCGCATGCGAAAGGTGGCCTTTTATTTGCGACGGATTTTCCCGTTCGAAAACAATTAGCTGGTTTATCAGTCAAGTTATTTGGATTGTCAGCTACTGCATGAATTGCTCGAATCGGTAATAATCAAATTTGAATTAAATATTAATCTCGAATACGAGACCATCATATATTATATATATATGATGGTATCGCGTCTCTGGTTACCATTCATTAATTTTCGTTAAATGCATTACAGTAATATGTACATAGTATACTGTTTATAACTTTTCGTATTTAATGCTGCTTATATCACGCATGTGTCGCGACGTATAATGATTACATATACTATGTGGCGCCTATTTAAGACACTATTTATTTTTAAGAGTACTGTGTTGCAGTCGACAGGAAAGTGTCGTCGTTTACACGATATTGCGCAATTAGTGGTAACTAATTCAGAATCTTTTGCCATTATATTTGTTTCTGTCAAAATTTCTATAAATTTTGAGAGATTTTGTTATTGTTAAGTATCATTTTAATTGCTTAAAATATATCCGAACAAAATGTGTAAATATATGAAAGCTATTGAATATCAATAATAAAATAATAAGTGAAGTTTGTAAGAGAACACACTATGATTATAGAATATTTAAAAAGCTTTAATTAAAATTTATAACGAGGCATTAATATGCTTCAATTAGATCAATAAACGATATTATTTTTATTACATCTATTATTTTTGAATAATTTATAGCAATCGATATATTATTGTATATAAATCAAATAAGGGTTTGTTTTATTATTTTAGAACATGTTATAATTTTCCTTATTTATGTTTTAATGATAATTGCGGCGCTTATTATTTTATTATAATTATAAAAATGTTTATCTTCTCTTTCCTGGAATTCTCCAGAATTTTCCAGATTTATTAAATGTTTATTCTTTTTCGTCATTACTAGATCAGCTTATAATCCTTGAAGGAAAATTTTTGCAGGTATACATTCGGTGGGCTTTTCCACGCGAGACATATCCGCGATCGAGCCAGAGACAAACAGTTTTGTGTCCTTACGAATAGGCGAATCATTGTTGCGTCATGTTTTGATTGTTTATCAACGCGGATTTTTTATCTCAACATCATGCTCGCAGCGTAGTTACGCGTGCGTTGATCTACGAGCCAACGCACGCTGACGTATATTAATCGCCCGGATTGAACGACGAGTTTCTGCATATCAGTAACTCGCTTGCGTCGATAATCTTGTCATTATCAAGGCACATAAAAAAAATACTAGCGATTTTTGCGCGTGATTGACACCGAGATTAAATCACGTTAATTAACATCCCTTAGCAGATCACTAATTAAACGCTATATGCGTTCTAATTTATGTTATATATGTGTGTCATGCATATTACATAATAATGGATTATGAAACGGGAATAACCTATAATTTTTTATCTATCTCTTTCTTTTCAGTTCTTTTATTTTATTATATATTTAATTTTTCTTCTTTCGAAATGAGAGCAATCTTGTTGTGTATACGAAACTTTTCGACACAAGAAAGTGTTAAATTACTTAATTTTTGATAAATTATTAATAAATAATTATTAATAAAATAATTTTTTAAAAAAGTAAAGTGATATACTAGTTACACTGCACTTCGTTATATGTTATATATATAGTTTAGAAATTATAATTTTCTCTATCTATGCGGAGAAAAAAATTGTTAACAAGTATTTAAGTTAAATACTTAAATATAAATACAATATATGTATAAATACTTGAGTAAAAAAAGTTTAAATATTTCAAAGTTAAATTGTAATAAATGGTTTTAATGTTAGCAATAAAACGAATTATGACTTTATATACTTGTTACTTTGACTAAATTTTTCAATTTTATTTATTTAATTTAAATATATAAATATTTGAATTGAATTCAAATTTTCTTTCTTTAATTTTAAGTTTCTTAAAATAATTAATTGATAAACGATTTTAAGTATAATAATAATATGTATTGCGATCACGTAAAAAATATCACTTCCTTAATTAACGATAAGGTCACTTTTTGGCCTTTGAAGTTATGTTTTTAAAAAGAGAAAAAGAATCGACTAAATCTCATTTAATTTTAAAATTTATGGAATTAACATGAAATGTTTATCAAACAGGGTTAGGAAACAAGTTGAAAAATCCATAACTTTTAACTTACAAGTTAATTCCAAGTGAGTTAATTTTTAACTTCAACTTATTTGTTTTTATACTAACAATTAATTATTTTTAAACTTTAACTTAGAAGAAAAATGTGAAATATAGGATATGGGATGGTGAGATACCATAATCATATTGCTTACGTAAAAAATCTGTGTGAACATAATCTTGAAATATACAACCCTGGCTTTAGGTTTAGCATCCCCTTAAAAGTGATATTTTTCACAAAATGTAATCGTTCTTGGTTACACAGAATTATAAATTCTTTTCCGCAGTTAAAGTATAAACAATTACGCAGGGTAGAATCAATAATTTCACACGAAAAATGGAAAAAAGATGGGAAATTACAGTTTTGTTATCTGGCTGCTTAAAAAAATAATTAAATTAATTAGCAATTTAATTTCGTGATATTACATTCAAGATTCTTCTTAAAAAATCTGCGTTTTAAGTCCGGAAAAACAATTCGGCGTGCAGTTTGAGGAAACTTGTAAATGTTTGTAAATTCACATAGAAAAATGTTGAGCACTAAGAACCATGCTTTCGAGTATGTCGTTTCTTGTTTATTTAATTTGTTGTTACACTTCCCGGTCATATTATAATTGTTTATATTGAAAAATAAAGTTGTTTTCCAAAGCTAGAAAGAATTTTTTTTCTGTGTGAAGTTAGACACACTACGCTAGAGAATTATATCACATATATATAATATCCAAATTTTTTTTGGGATGCTAGTTTCGCAAAAGTTTTTTTCAGGAATTTTGTTCAGCTTCCAAGCAGTCATCCATTCAAGTCTGAACCACTATCAACGTTGCTTGACTTTTGTGATTTCTGTGAACTGATACTTAGATGATCTGTGAACACTGTGTTTTTATATATATATATATATATATATCTCACTAAAAGATCAGATCATATATGATATCGAAAAGATAAAACATATATACAATACAAATAATTCTAATATAACCGAGAAGTGTAATAACAAATTGAAATAACGTGAATATAACAGTACCGATCAAAAGCAGTTCTTAGTGCTCAATAATTTTTTTTCGGTGAATTTATAAACATTTACAAGATTCCCCCAAACTGCACGCCGCAATTTTGCCGGATTTAAAACACAGCTTTTTAAGAAGAATCCTGAATGTAATATCACTAAATTAAATTGCTAATCAATTTATTTATTTTTTTATGCTTGCACGCATCTCTACTCTATCTCCCCTAAATCCGAGAAAGTGTTTTAAATTCGGCAAAATTGCGACGCGCAGTTTGGAGGAATCTTGTAAATGTTTATAAATTCACACACTTAGAAAAAATTATTGAGCAAGAAACTGCTTTAAGAACTGCTTTCGACCGGTATTACCGTATTCGTTATTTTAATTTGTTAAAACATATAATTTAAATAAGCATATTATTTATATAAACATACATAAAATTATATATTTTTTAATTGATTTTCACAAATACATCTGGAATAAGTTTTCTGTTAATCGTTTAAATAAGAATCCAACTAAAAAAAGTCAATATGATGCAATAATTAAATAAAATATGAAAAAATTAATTTAAAATCGTTATTTCAAATAAATAATGTAAAATAAATGTTAAATAAACGGTTTTTCAAATTGTTATTAAAAAAATGATTAATATATAAATACTAAATTAATACTGAATTAATTTTAAAAATAAATATTTCCTTAAAATATTATTTCAAATCAGTAATTAATGTAAACTAAATATTATAAACCGAATAAGTAATTAATATTAAGTAAATAATTAAATAAACGTTAAATGCATATTTTTGCTAAATTTTTATTTTAAATAAAAAATTAATGTAAAATAAAATGTAATTAATATAAAATAAATATTATTTTTACAACGAAGCTGTATAATAAAGCTGTGTAATTAATGAAAAATAAAGATTTAAAAAATATTTTAAAAAATTATCTATTCATTGGTATCATATACTAATCGCGAAAAAATGAAGCTTGAATTAAGATTAAATAAAGATTAAATTAATATTGAATACATAATAAAATACATTTTTTAAAATTACCTCAAATAAGTAATTAATATTAAGTAAATAATTAAATTAATGTTGAATAAACGTTAAATATTTCCTTTACATCATTATTTAAAATGAATAATGAATGTAAAATAAATATTACTTTTACAAGCTGTACAACATATAACTAATGAAAAATAAACATTAAAAAACATTTTAAAAATTTATATTGTCTGTTCATTGAATAAACGTGTACGATATTAAATTTACTTAGATATATAAATATCTATATAAATAGCTATTATATATTATAATCTATAATATATATATGTATATATATAATGTTAATATATATACATTATAGATGCACACAGACAGCACAAGATCCTCAGAATATCCTTTGGAGATCTTGTGTTGTTTGGGAATATTTAGGATGGAATTATGATTTAATAGATACGTAAGTAACGGAAAAAAAACTAGAAACTTTGAATAAAAAGCTCAACAAAAACTGGTTTTTATTGATTTTTACTCAAAGTTTCTAATTCTTTTTCGTCATTTATCTTTATGATTTAATAAAGAAAGAAATAATTATACATAAAGAAATTCATATTTATAGAATAAAATCGCATTTATAAACAATTTTGATTCCTTACAGTTAGTTTATTTTTGTAAAGTCATATTTGATACTATGCTAAATTAATAAAGAATATGGTAGGATGTCATAATAAGATACAGGATGTCTTATGATATCCAACGATATTTTTATGGAATATCTCGAATCCTACTTACTGGGATATCAATGAGATTATCTTTGTCATTTTGGGACAATTTAGGATATCCTCAGAATTAATAAGTGCTCTGTGTGGGGGATATATACTTTGTATAAGTTTTATAATTTGTACGTATAGGACAAGTATAATATTCCAACTTGCGATAATATAAATAATATAAATAATATGTTTTTAACAATGTTGTTAGAAATGAGCTAGGAACTTTAATATAACAGAAAACTTAAAATTTATACATATGCGTGGAGTACTGATGTAATAATTTGTTTTTAAGAGATATGCTGATGTCTATTATTTACTTAATATCGCAGGCACATAAGTCAATTTCAATGAAACTAACATTAACTGCATCCCTTTAATTAGTTTTAAAAAAATATTGACTTACTGAATCCTGCTGATTATATTGAAAATTGGTTCGCAACAATTTGCAAGCACGATGTCACGACAAATCCGTAAATTTTTTTTTTTTTTATTTAAAAAAGAACAGTTACTAGGTACGTGCCTATTTGGCTACACAAATACGTAACCGCAATTAGAATGGGTCCCGCCATCTGGCGGCGCATTGACGAGCGACTTCGGTCGGTAGTGCATACGCGGGACCGACCGTCGCCGGAAAGACTCGACTACAACCGAATTTCCTCGCCGTGATATTAGCCACAACAAAAAATTCGTGGTGGTCGTGCAAAAAGTTTTTGGCGCTACGCTATTTTTCGCGTTTCTCCCTTCAGCAAAGTGCTACTGCTCATCAGCCACGTCGTCGCCTCGTCCAGAATTTAGCAGCCCATCGACGGTGCGAAGTAAGGAAGCCGCGTGCACGCCGTGCGAGTTCGCCCTCGCGGCATCGCGCGTTCGATCCCGCCTGCCCGTGTTTGCGGGCCGTGTGTTGTGTCGCGGAGTCGTGTGCGCCTCTTTGACGGAAGAAGGCCTAACGGATGTGTACACGCATGTTGCGATGTGACGAGGATCATTGCGAAGCCGGTATCCGTCACGGTTACGGCCATAATTCATCTGTTTCTCGAGATGATCCGCTCAGCTTCGCACGAGATTCGGCTGACTTCGCGTCATCGCGTCTCGCTGACTCTCGCTGGAGCACCCTTTAGCTTAACCTACAAAGAGCCCTCGCTTGTCCGCGTTTACCTGAATTTCGTCCTCTCATCAAGACTTGGCGTTTGTCGTAACAGCATCGTGAATCACAGTTTCTCTTTCGAGCGTTTTTTTTTATTTAATCTCATAGCTTGCAATCGCGGACACGCTCCTTGATTGTCTTCGTTTTTGTCTCGTTCTTTCACTTTCTTCGATTCTCACCTCACGATAAGCGTACGCGCTTAGGCAGTTATAGTTCGTCAAGATGACTGACATCTAACATCCCGTTGTAATGTTGCAGACTGCACAATCACGCAAGAGTTATAGGGCAAATTCAGCATTCACAATGGCAGGAGAGCAGCAGCAGTTTTTTCTCAAATGGAACGACTTCCAGTCGAACATGGTGTCATCGTTCAAACACCTGCGAGATGAGAAAAGCTTCACGGATGTGACATTGGCTTGCGATGGTCAGACTTGCAAAGCGCACAAAATGGTCCTGTCTGCTTGTAGTCCTTACTTCAAATCTTTATTAGAGGTATGCTAACATTACCATTAGATAACAGTGCTAGTAATTAATTCACTTTGCAACTAAATGAATTTCAACAATAATAAGAAATTAGAACAGATGCAAATATCATTAATATGAGAAAGTCAATATCAGTTGCAGCAGATTTTGGTGCCTAATAATAATTTTTGTATAAATTTTAACAATATTTAGTTAACGTGATGAATAACATGGTAAATAAATTTCCATCTCTGACTTATTACAGGAAAATCCGTCCAAACATCCAATTATAATTCTAAAGGATGTTGCGTACAGTCATCTACAAGCCATTCTAGAATTTATGTATGCAGGTGAAGTGAACGTTTCGCAAGACCAGTTGCCAGCATTTCTCAAAACAGCAGACCGGCTTAAAGTTAAAGGACTAGCCGAAGCTCCCGGTGCCATTAAGAGAGAAGGTTAAAGATATGCACGTAAATATGGTATGCTTTAAAATTTATTAATTTAACTTCTGATAAATTTGACAATATTACATGATTTACCTTTTTCTAAATTTATATAATTTTATTTATATTATTAAATTTAATAGAAAAATCAGCGAATTAAATTAACCAAAAGTGAAACTAGCCTTTTAAGGCCAGTTTCACAACTTTCGGTTAACTTAACTAACCAGTTAAATGTCAACCGTGATTGGTTGTTTCTGATCAATTCTACTTAATAACAAATGTGATTGGTCAATTCCAATAGAAAAATCAGCCGATTAAGTTAACCAGAGGTTGTGAAACTGGCCCTTATGCCCATTTCCATCAATGTAGATTAACTTTGATCTCAGTTTAAGTTACTCCTTATCTTTTTCCAATTTTTAGAACTAAAGAAAGATAAAGAGTAAGTTAAACTGAGATCAAAGTTAATCTGCGTTGGTGGAAATAGGTATTAAGGCCATGGTACACAAAAAAACTTAAGCAGTAAAACTTAGGCAGTAAGCGAAT
Organism: Solenopsis fugax; assembly: GCA_003595255.1. Classification (NCBI taxonomy): domain Eukaryota; kingdom Metazoa; phylum Arthropoda; class Insecta; order Hymenoptera; family Formicidae; genus Solenopsis; species Solenopsis fugax. The sequence continues at coordinate 15,943 of QKQZ01013010.1, forward strand.
TAGCCAATAACAGTCGAGAATATAAGACCATAACGTAAGCAATAGCAAATCCAATACGTTGATTTTCTTACGGCATACGTCTTACTGCTTAAGTTTTCCTATGTGCCATGGCCTTTAGAAAGATAGTATGTTAAACCGAGATTAAAATTTGCAAACAATGTAAACGAGTCTTAGTGGAAGAGTTATATATTTTATTAAAAAGGGAAATTATTTAATAGATTCTGCAAAATTTCTGTAGTAACGTTATTGATTTCGGAGTTTGTATGTCGCACGAGAGTTCATTGTTCGGTTATTGATTGTGCAAATCTATTTATATTCTTGGGGCGAATAATATATATATGAACTTGATTTACGTGCGGCTGTCGCATACATACTGAACGTACATACTAATATCTAACAAATTTGTTGAATACAATTCCATGTTATCATTTTTTATGCATGATTTTAATGATTGTTACCGTACTTCAAAATGCATAAATTGCAAAAATATGAATTTCCCTTTGCAGGTATTTGAAAAGTGTGGACTGAAAAAAACAGTGTAATAATGTAAAGTGATTGAGTAAATACACCACACAACATAAACACACAACACGACATACATAATAAATACATTATAAAGACATGTAAAAAAGATTAAAACACTGCGTGTGCACACAACTCAGTGTCCTTCGGTTCATGACTTGGATCAACACGCGGTGATGATGTAAAATAATGCCTTTTTCTTATTCTCAGTTAATGTTAACGGTTGTATCGATAGTATGTACACGTACATGCATGTAGAGAAAAGATGTTGATGTTTGTCTTGAACCCATTATGCCATATTGTGGCGCAACAATAACAACACTGATTATTTTTTTAAAACGAATCGTCGCGAAAAGGTGGGTCGCGATAGTTTATGATGCATACTGACTGGGGGCAGTCTTAGTGGATCAAGTTGGAAATGTTGACAACACCTGTTACAACGGCCATTCTTTTCAAGCCGATCTACCTGACTCACAGCACTACCCTATTGATTCTATTTGGTAGATCTATTCACGAAGTAGCGTTATCTCTCTCTTCCATTTATTTTTATCACGCGTCTTAGCTGTCACTTGATTCATCCGTGACAGCATATCGAAATAAAAAACCACGAAAGTCTGTGTTTTTGATAAAGAAAATCTATACTGTTTTCTTCATCGTTCGTTTTCGTAAATTATCATGATTATGAAGATGTCTTTTTGAGAAATTGATCCCTTAAGGCATTCATAATTTATATCACGATAAATCGTAATGAAATTATGTCAAATGAAAGCCGTGCTTCTATCGTGGATAGATTTGCTAAATTCTCGGCAAATCATTTGAAGAATGTCAAATCAAGTTTACTGGAAGTAGTAACATGCGCGTATATATAATTATTTTTAATCAATTTTGCGGTATTAAGACACTGTTGTTTTGCATTCGTGTGAAATGTAAAAAAAAAGAAAACAAAGAAAAGAAATATAAAAGGAATTGTAATATCGTAATTAATCTCCGTACAAGTTACCTCTTCTAGTGATCATGATTTTTACTTAACCAAATACTGCCAGTATTTATACCGGCGTATTCACAATATTACCGATATAGACCAAATTTATTTATGATAATAATATATTAAGGGTTGAATGTCTTAAATTGAGGGAAGGTTATTGTAATATATGTAAGCGAAGTAAATTTTTGTAAAGTCGGAGCTCACAGTTCCTTTTCCCTCCCGAACAATCAGGACGCTCGGAAAAGTCTGAGGAAAAAAGTCAGGAAACATTATCGAGTCAAGGATGCAAGAAATTTGTTATAGACGCCATGTTTTTCTTTGCTTGCATTAGTGCTTTAATATTATTCGGATTTTGCATTTTTATATTATTTTTTAAATTTTATGATGCAGGACAAATTTCCATCAGTTGCGTTTATCGTGAGATAAGTCCACGCTCGTAATTCCTGACTTTGCTGGCTCTTGTAATTACACATTGAGAAATTCTTCAGCGTTTCGTGAGTTTCCCCTGCGAGTTAATTGTCCTTGTGCCTAATATGAATTTATTCCAATCTTTACTTGGATTATATGCCGAATTAGCACGAGTGAACTTTTACGGACACTGAATGCCGACTTAGGATCGTATTTACATAATCGAACGTCAATCAATCACAGAATGTTACGAATTATAACGCATCGTTTCTTACGGATTTTGCTTCGGATGTTTCTTGAATTACATGTGAAACCGCCTCGATCAAACTTACGTTGTAAGAATGGTCCACTGAAAAGAACTCGTTTATAAGAAAATAAGAATTTAAGTTATTCTGTACGATAAAGCCATTACTCTTGTTATGGAATGATTTGGTATCAAAATAAAATGGCTTTCATACGAATTTCGGTGATTGCCTAACGATAAGTTTTTATAATTAACGGGACCATTCTCGTGCAAGTAAAGCGAAATTTGCAATGTAAGAACAGTTTGTAAACACCTTAAAATAAGGGCGCGATTTTTCGTGCTATTGTGTGCAATCAAAGGCTTTAGCATCTTTCGCAGTCATCCGATAGCAATATCGCGTAATAAATATGTTTAATCTCAGTATTTAAGGCAGTGTTAAAAGCGTCGAAATGGATGGGTTCAGTTCCTACAATGATATGTTTGCCGGGCATTTGGTGACTGAATGTGAATAATAGTACCATGTACATTTGCTATGCTGTAAATTTGGAATACAGTTATTGTAGAATAGGAAATCTTATGTGACCGTTCATGCTAAATTCACGATTACGTCATGTAGCTTTTTTTCGTTAGGGTTCTCGCTCCTCTCCGACTTCCATATATTGCACTTTACGAACAAATTCACAAATCGATTAGCTTGCACGAGTTATCGGGATGAATCTCTTCCCTCCTTTCCTACCATCCTCTTTTTTCCGTTTCGTTATCTCTATCCGTTGTTCTAGCCGACATTCGAAACTCTTCTTAACATTACTTTTGCTATTATATGACTCGATGATTATGATGATGTTGAGAGATATAAAATAAATTGTGTAAATATGCCATTTTTTTGGCATAATTATGTTTATTTCTCCTTGCATATATCTTCTTATGGATCTTTATTCTTTAATCTCTTTAAAATATTCTAATGTTTTAACTGGTATTGTAATCGAACATCACATACAAAATACGTATCGCAAAATTATATTTTTCATTATAGATTATACATAATTTGTTCTACACAAGCATACTGCATAGTACACTTGTAAACATATAAGCAGAATGTGATGTAGAGTATAAAAATATGTATATGTGATTAAGTTCTTTTACAGTTAAAAAAGTTGAGTAACATTTACATATAGATATCATGAGGTAGCAGCAGAACCTGCGTTTTTGAATTCCTGTTTGACTTGCTTCTTCGTTGTTATAAACGCATTGATTGGAAGTAACTCAATTGCGTGATACAATTTCCTTCTTGTTTCTGCGTATTTTTAGGATATTTTGTTTTTGCTTATTTTTCTGGTGGGTCTATAGAAGAAAAATATTGAAAATATAGTATTAAAAATATGATGCGTTCAGTAGTAAATAATGTTCCGTTCTTACATGGCGTTGCGAAATTGAAGACCGGGTACCTCGGTGCGAAAGGCTCATTAGCACCATGCACATAATTTGACTCGTCTTCATCTTTGATACTATCTGCTCTTTGCATACATTCTTCGTACGATGGTGGTGCTAAATAATGGAAAAAATTTTTTTTAATTAGATGTTTTTTAAAGAATTTTTACAATTGTAGAGCAAATTTCTGTGATAAATCTTACAAAAATTATATTTTGATTTCTTAATTCCATAATAAAATATTTTCATAGGAAAATATTTTCTCTCTTGTCCAAATGTTTTACTTATAATATTAAAAATTGAGATAGTAAAATAAAATCGATATTTAATTATACAATTCGAAAAAATCCAATATATACATACATTTAATTTTAAGATTCAGTATTAAGTTTTAAAAATGTTCAAAAAGAAAAAGTATGATAAATATGACTTACGTATATCCCATGGGTTGGTTGAAGTGCTGGGTTGATTCGGAGAGGTAAAACCTACCGCTTGAGGATAGGGCATGTTTGGTGGTGCGTAGTCTGGAGACGTTGGCATCGGTGGCGGAGGATCATAATCGGCTTGCATTACAGGAGCTGTAGGCTGCTGCACGTTTTGCATGTAGGATGCGGATAGAATCGTAGAGTGTAATGGAATTGTTCCAATCAAGATCGGATAAATTTTGGTAATGCTGCAATGTCTGAAACGTAACGAAAATTAAATCGATTTTTAAATAAATTACTGATCAATATAATTTAATTGCTATTTTCTATAAATTGCGGAATATTTATTGCAAATAATTAGTAAGCGATTCCTAAAAACTTTAAGAACTAATTAAAAAGTAAACTATTAACTATTTGTGATGATTGTACAGAAAAAATTAGTATTACAACTAATACATACTATTTAACAATCATTGTTTTTCATATATAAGCAAGAAATTATATTTTTGTTTATGTATAAAACAATGATATAATCTTATATAGAATTTAATTTTTAAAGAATTGCTAATTTTAAATTTTAATAAAATATTTTATATTTTTATTTCTATGTTATAATCATCTAAAAAACTTTTAATACTATTATCAACAATAATCTGATTGTTGATAATAGTATTAAAAATTCTAATTCTCTAATTAATTTAGTTTTGAAGATAGTTGTTATTTTTTTATCTGATATTTTTTCTTTCAAGTCATAAAAATTATTGAATAATAAGAATAGATATTTTTCATGAAACTAAATTTCTTCTTTCTTATTGGTACAGTTCATTTTCCTTAAATATGATTAGAACTTGATGAATTAAGTTTTCGTTAAGTGCGGCGTATCCTTATAAACACATAATATTCCTAGAATATTATACGAATATTATTAAAAATTAAAATGTTAAAATAATATTTCGAGAATATTTAATATTTTTAATATTATTTCAATATTATTTTAATATTATGGGAATATTGTGTTAATGTCATATGTCCATTTTTACATAATATTCGTGACTATATTACTTTAATATCCGTGGAATATTATAAAAATATTCTACGAATATTATTGTGGTTAAAAATCAATGTGAATTGTTATGTATAAAATATTCATAAACTTTATAATTATTACATTTAAAATATTCTCGATAATTTAAAATATTATTTTTCAGTATTGAAATATTGAAAAATAATATTATTTACTTATTCATATAATATTCATATAATATTATCAGAAGTGAACTATAACCATGAGGAGTGGTATAATCATTTTTTATTAATATTTTTATTAATANATTATCAGAAGTGAACTATAACCATGAGGAGTGGTATAATCATTTTTTATTAATATTTTTATTAATATTTTGTATTAATATTTGAAGAATATTATTTAATATAAAAATAATATTACGCGCTTATAGATATATAAGCGAAGTTATCCTATATGTATTTCAAAAATAAAAATATTTTCAAAATAAAAATGTTCTTTCTTTCTATGTGTACACAATTGCTTATAAGTGTGTACATGAATTAAGTTGCATTTTATTTTGCAAATGTGCTTTAGTAGAGAAATGTATACGTACGTTCCAGAGACGTGAATTGTAACGCGTAAAGAATATTTCTGATCTATTATTCCGCAATATTCCAATTGGGATGGCGGTATTGGCGGAACCTGTAATCGTGATGCAACCTCGGCTTGCTGGCCAAATGGTCCCATACTTTGATCAACTTTTACGATCGCCTTATCTGTCTTGGTCTTATTGTATGGTGCTCTCGCGTGGAAATCCAAGGTCTTTATGAACAGAAATAGAAAAAATCACAATTATCGTATCGATTAAAATTAATTTGATGTGCTGTTTACGCGGTTATACTCGTTCCAGTTTAACGCAGATCTTCGTCACGTTGACAGTACTGGTGTTATTGAGGTTGACTATAGTCTCTATCGATTGTCCCGGAACAAACCCTGTCGTCGGTATTCTGATACGTATCTTCATCCAACCCAAGTTGAAACAGCAGAAGCAACAAAAATTTTCGTTCACTTCGTCATCTGCGCCGATCTAATATATGTATATAATGAAAAACACATGAATCGATTTTTTGGTGACGTCGCCAGGCAGTAGCTTCATTTTGGAGTTGGACGCTATTTTTGCATATGGTAGAAGCAAGAGAATCTCTTGGCGTAACGATTTCACTTACACATTGATGACTGTGAGCGTTCAAATCGTAAGACGAGACTACAGTAAACGCAATTTTGCTCTCGTGATCGAATCTCCATGGTCTGTCGATGACGGCTTTCATCGTGTATCTGATGTGACCGTTTGTATGTTCGAAGCTGCATGGTATATTGTAGGGTAATGAGAAATTGAAAGAGTATCTGTGAAACCCTGCTGATATTCGTACCTCGCCATTGCCTGAAATTTATATCTGTTTAATAGTAAATCAAGAACTTTCTACAGAATCGATTTCAGCAACTAATAAAATGATCGAGCACTCATACTCAATTATTTTATTGTAATGTTTTTTTATAGGTATTACTATAAACGTTTTGGTAGTTATAATCTATTTTTAGTAGATTAATCTTGTGTGTTACCTGCTGTATTTCCTAATAAGTAATAAGTCAGATTAAAATACTGCTCGTTTGCTCGAAAATGATCAATCTTGGTACGATTGCGTCCTTGGGAATCTTTGGTTGTCCTTCTTCTCTCCCAGCTGACATTAGCTTCTCCCTTAATTGACAATTTCAGCGCTACAATCAGAGAAATATGGATATCCTTATATTTTTACATATCTATTATACCTATTATTAAAATGTAATATATTAAAAAGTATATTAATAATTAATAAAATAAAATTAAATAATGAACTTGTTTCTCTATTTACTTATCATTTTTTCTTAAACATTGAAATAAATTTTTTAATTATTGTTGTATTTTACATAATTATCTTTAATTATCCATTTTCTTTTTAACATTTAAAAGAAGAAAAATAATTAAAAATTAAGTTTAATGTATTTAATAAATCTTGAAAATTGCCGGGAAATGATATATGATTCGGAAAGGATCCTATACTTATATTCTTCTGAAAAAAAAAAAAAATAAAAAAAACTTCACTAAAGTAAAAGAAATCTTATTAATCTTTTTACGTAGATTAAGACTTGCGCATTAATAACAAAACTGCATTATAAAGCAGCTCATACAAAGTTCAATGTCGTTTGAAACATATCAATAATACTCGCAGATATGAGGCATATGTTGCATAACTAGTTACAGCTTATAATGTAAGTAAAAATAACGGCGAAAATAATAAAACTGGCGTTTCGTATGTTGTTACCAAGTACGTCGATCCTTTTTAGCCATTTAACAAATCGCAGTGAAAATCATCTTTCAATGAATTTTTTTTTAACTTTTTTACAAGTTTGTAAACGTAAATTATGAAATGTACGTTCAAGTGAAATTATAGGCATTTAAAGACGCATGAGAATTATATTTTATACAATAATCTGTTATGATATACACACACGCACGTACGCACGAGCGATAATAGAAAATTTTGAGTGATGTATATTCTGAAATTTCGTGTGCTTGGAAGGCGCTGACTCGCGTAGGCTCTTGGTCTCTCTTCGCCTCTTGATATTTAACGTTATCCATTAAATACGAGCATTTTGATAATTGACTTCATAAAACGACAGTGCTGTACAAAAGAAATAATTTCAGTAATTACTGCCAGGATGTTATTTCTGATAACACAAATCGATAATCGCATATATATATATATATATAGTA
>QKQZ01013012.1:0-12118 GCA_003595255.1 Solenopsis fugax
TCCCGGTAGGAGGGGACTCCCACATACCCAGCGTTACCTCCCCAAGTGCGCGGGGACCCATAAAGGATTTCCCAACTATAAAAAAAAAGTAGGAGTTTGGCATAACCCTCCCCTCTTCCCCGAGAGGGGGTATCCATGATGGATTTCCTCATGTACAAAAAAAAGGTTACGACTTGGATGGGTGGCCGCTTGAAAATTTCCAAAAAAATTGTTGAGAAAGATTCCCAATTTTTTTTACTTTAAGTAACATTTTTATTTTATTTAACATTAAGAAAACGGTTTTTTACAATATTAAAATAAATATTTATAAATATATTTCTTTTCGTAAGAATATCCTTGTTTAGTAGACGTCCATAGGACATCCTATGGTCATAGATACGCCGGACAATGACATAATATGGACGTCCCATGGACATCCATTGGACAGCCAGTGGGTGTCTAGGGACGACTACGGATATCCCACGGATATCCATATCGGAATAATCGAACGTCCATCGGACGCCCATTGAACGTCCATGTGCTATGGGAAAGGAGGCAAGAACGGAGGGACAAGTATGGGAAGTGATAAGGAGGGAAAGAAAAAGTAGGAAAGGGGTATGCGATAGCATTAAAATGGAGGAATGGGACATTTTAGGGATTTGATGGGAGGAGTGGAGCATAGAGTAGTGAAAGGGATAGGCGGGAGAAAAGTAAATAATGAGGAACCAGATCTGTCAAAAGAATAGATTAATAGGGTGATAAGGGGAGTAAAAGAAGGGAAAGCGGTAGGAGTGGACAAGATTCCAGAAAAAGTGTGGAAGTTTGGAGAGGAAAGATTGAAGGAGTGAGTATGGGATTTTTGCAATAGTGTGGAGGAGGAATGAATGGGTTGATGAATGGAACGAGGGGATTATTGTACTAGTAAGAAAGACAAGGAGGGGAATAATGTGAAGGACTACAGAGGGGTGACGCTTTTGCCAACATTGTACAAAATATATACAATGGTGCTAAGGGAGAGGCTAGAGGCAGAAATAGAAGGAAAGAAGCTTTTGCCGCAGAACCAAGCGGGATTTAGGAAAGGCATGGGCACAGTAGACAATATTACTGAATTATTTACTTAATAGACAGCTGAGCGGGAAAAAGGGAAAATTGATAGCGTTCTACGTGGACATTAGGGCAGCTTTTGATTCGGTGGACAGGGAGATCTTGATTAGAATGTTAAGAGAGAGAGGAGTAAGGGAGGGTGTTATAACAAGGTGTGAGGACGTGCTGAGGGAAACGAGGAGCATAGTTAAAGTGGGGGAGGAGACAGGGAAGGAATTTTGGATGGGAAGGGGGGTTAGGCAAGGCTGTCCTTTGAGCCCGACCATTGTCATATTAAACATTTTTAACCTCATGTTGGCAGATTTGGAGGAAGTCTTGAAAAGGGAGGTTGGGGAGGGGTGAGACTCAAGGGGGAGAAAATATATACTCTGGCCTACACAGACGATGTGGTGTTGTTAGCGGAGGAGGCAGATATGAGATCAGTAATAGACAAGCTGGAAAGATATTTAGAAGAGAAAGGATTAGAGCTAAATGTGGAGAAGTCTAAGATCTTGAGATTTGCGAAAGGAAGGGGGAGAAAAAAGAAATTGAGCTGGAGATGGAAAGAGAAGGCGATAGAAGAAGTCAAGGAATTCAAATACCTGGGATGTGTTTCAGAGGAAAGGGGGGCAGGAGACGCAGATCAGGGATAGAATCAAAAAAGTGGCTGCAGTGTTGGGGCAAGTGTGGGGGATTGGGAAAAGGTTTGGAGGAGATTTGGGTAAGAGGATATGGATGTTTGACTCGCTTGCATGGGCAGTGATGGGGTATGGTGTGGAAATTTGGGGATGGAAGGAGAGAGCAGGAATTGAGCGGTTCCAAGAAAGGTATTTAAGATGGGTTTTAGGGGCAGAATACGGAACACCGATATATGATAAGAGAGGAATTGCAGAGGGACAAGCTTAGGTCTAGAGCAGGGAAGAAGATGGGTTTTGAAAGAAGGTTGGCGGAGGGAAGGGGAAGTGAAATTGCGAGAAAATGTTGGGATGAGTTGAAGGAAAGGAGAGCTAAAAGTAAGAGCGAATCGGGATCGGAAAAAGAAAGAAGCAGTTTTGTCGAGGAATAGACATAAGAAAGTTTGAGGAAGATATGGTGAGGGAAGGAATGGATCAAGAGATAGAAAGGATAGACAGGAAAAGGCAAAGGGAGGAGATGGAAAAGGATCAGTGACGAGGTACAACGATTGCTACAAGCAAGTCAAACGGTCAGGAATCCCGGGTTATCTGAAAAAAGGGTGGTCGGAAAAGAGATGGACGAGGTTAGGTTAGGTTAGCAAAATTTAGACTAGGAAATGATATGAGAGCGGGAGGATACTGGAAAAAGAAGAGAGGAAATGCAGGATAAGTGGAAATGAGCTGGAAACATGGCAGCATGTATGGGAGGAGTGTGGGAGGTAGGGGACAAAGGGATGCTGACAGGACAGAATGAGGGAAGTGTTGGGAGAGGAGGGGAAGGGGGAGAAATGGTTATGTAAGTTGGAAGCTTTTAGAGGGAAAGGGGGATGGAGGGCGCATAGGGCGGTAGGAGAAGGGGAGAGGGGTGGAGGGGAGCATGAGTGTGGGGGGATTGAGAGATGGAGAGTGTGTGATGGTGCGTGAGGAGTGAGGGAGTGTGTCTGAGGATGAATGAAAGAGAGGGAAGAGAGATGCTACTAGAAAGGGTAGTGGGCGCACATATGTGACGGAAGCGGAGGTCCAGCGCGGCATAGAGAAGGCAATCGTTAGAAATAAGGCAATCGTTTAAGGATTAAGTAGAATTAAGATTAAATATTGATCTGCGAGGCGGTTGTTTCGACTACGCAAAGATAAGATTGTTGCGTGGTCGTTTATGGGATGGTTATGACCTGATTTTTAATTTTATTGCAATGTTCAATTATAGTTTATTTTAGTATATTTTATTTTACTTTGTTTTTTTTTCTACTTTCACCTTTATTTGCATTTCTAGGCGTAACTTTATTTGTTTCGTATTTGGATTTTAATTTGGTACAAATCGGATATTCTTATTTTTATGTATTTTTGTTAGAATTGAATAAAAACGAGTAATTTGGCGGTCATAAAAAGCATAAAAATTTTATTCAAAAAAGAAATTACTGACAGTTTATATTATTAGAATTGAAATAAGAAAAACTCAAATCTGAGTCTGATGACTCATGATAATTTACTGATTTAATGTTCCTTAGACCAAATCTGGTCGGCTTAATGATTTTCCATTTTTTATATCGAGAACAGCAAGCTGAAGCACTTGTATGTCTATTTTGTCTGTTTTTCGTTTATAAGTGCGGCCCATTTTTCACTAAAAAGCCAAAATAACAAACATAAATCGTGAAAAGGTTTCTTCCTATGGCATACACGAGTATATGTAGGTCCGATTTGGACACGGGTTCTTTTAAACTTTGGAACAAATTTTACAATAAACTACAAAAGTGATTATAAAACGCTTGATATTTTTGAATTCTACATTCTTTAATTATCTTAAATCAATTATCTTTCTAATTTTTAACACCTTTTAAATAATAATTTACAAGGATTTTCTTTTTTTAAAAAATTTTCACACGATGACTGAAAATACATATTCGCGTCTGTGAATGTTATGACAGAGAACTGTCAAACTGCTGTTACATGTTCGGTGTCATATAAGGACTTTACATTATAAATGGCACGCAAATCTGCTTAACCGTATATTCATTTAAATTAAAAAGGTCCGATTTGGAACACGATCCGATTTACCCCACTCTTCCCTACTTATTTGTTCAAAATGTACGTAAAAAATAAAAAAGCAGATGGACATTTTGTGAAAAAAATGTAGAAGAAAGTTATTTAAAAAAAAGGATGACTACAAATTATGACTGAAAAATATTACAATTTAAACTATGTTTTTCTTTATTACCCAAGAAACTCAAAACTTATTAGAGTATAACTAACGGAACTAAAATTTTAATTTGATTATAAATAAATAAAACTATGCAATATGTTACTTGCAAAAGAATAACATCGCATTCAAAAAATGACATTATTTTGACTGCATTGTGTAAAAAGCCTCGAGTTATTTTATTTAACTAAAGTAAATACGATATATATATATATATAAAATATTGCATAGGAAATTCTTATCATCTGTAACCAGTTTCAATAAGCAACGAATCCACTAAAATCGTTAAATCTTCAGTTAATAAAGGCTCGTACACCCATGCCGTAAGATGGAGCATCTTCCAAGGTTCTGTATAATTATGAGCAACGTTTTCCAGTAATTTGCGTTTCAATTTAGCTTCCATATGATACGCTTTGTATATAGTTTCTGCTGCCTCACCTAAACATTTTTGAAGCATATAATTATATTACAAAATTTTATTAAATAACTCAATTATAATCAAAATATTATAATTACGTATACAAAGTATTTTTCTTAGCAACAGGTAACAGAATTTAAGAAGTAATTCTAAATGAGAAAATAAAAGAAAAATCAAGAATAACAAAATTACAATGCTCCGTTTTTTCAATATAAATGTTTAAATATTCACACTTTAGGCATTTTTTACACAAATAATTATAAAGAATATTACTTATAAAGATTTATAATTAACCCTTAAGTACACCGAATCCGGAAAATTACGTGTTGTGTGTATGAGTATGAGTGATGATTTGTAAATAAAACGCGATTTTTGTAAACACAATTTTGAGCTTTATTAATTTAGGGCTTCGTAAACAAAAAGTTGAGCCTTTCTGAGATCATATTCATTGAAATTTTTAAACAGCAACCACATACAAAAAATTTAGCTAATTTGACAAAAACCGTTTTTTTCACATAAAGTGTATGGGGTCCTTTATAAAACATCAAATTCATCGAAATTTTTTAGATGACAGAATAGTCATAAGTAGCAGATTCTCTATTCGGTTTCTGCAATCAATCTGTTATTATATTTTGTTAGAAAATATTTTTATACAAAATTTATAGTGAAAACACTTGCAAAATATATTTTCGACAAATTTGGCTATTTAGATTATTCCTTACCAAATTTCATTGTCGGCCATGTTACAAACAATTTATCTGTAGTTTTCTGTAGGATTGATATAACCATTAGTTGACGCTTAATTTGATCTAAATTTCTAACTATGCCATCCTGTAAATAAAGTAAATTTCAGTTATATTAATAAATACCCATACAGCATCGATTGTTACAAAGAACTTTTAAAGAGCGTTCAGAACATTCAACACGTTGCAACTTATCAGTAAACAGTTGTGTATACGCTGAGTTCTGCTGAAATTTTATTTACGTAATATTCTTGTATTCTTATTATATAAACTCAACACGACACGCTACGAGCGAATTAAACAAATTTTCGCTCTTTCAGCGAAGACAACACGCCGCGAACGTCAAACTTAGAAAATTTTTGTTTGTATGTTAACATATTCTAACAGAAAATTTGCCTAATTTTAAAAAGTCCAAGCTTTTTACATTTCAGGAGCAACATTTCTGAAAGGAAAAACAAAATTCAGACTCGGCAATAAAAATAAAACAAGTTTTATAATACATGTAAAATAAAACAAGTAAACAGAGGATGAGCGAGTCAAACGCGGTTGTTGTTAATACAGTAAATTTTAGAAATATTTGTTACAACATTTTATATAACATTTTGCAGAATCCTTTCAGAAATAAAATAAGTAAACAGAGGTTGTTGATGCGTTAATAATACATTATAAGTATATATACTTATAATGTATTATTAACGCATCAATTACTGTATTAACAACAACCGCGTTTGACTCGCTCATCCTCTGTTTACTTGTTTTATTTTAAATGTATTATAAAACTTGTTTTATTTTTATTGCCGAGTCTGAATTTTGTTTTTCCTTTCAGAAATGTTGCTCCTGAAATGTAAAAAGCTTGGACTTTTATAAGTATATACTTATAATGTATTATTGATGCATCAACAACCGCGTTTGACTAACACATCCTCTGTTTACTTGTTTTATTTCTGAAAGGATTCTGCAAAATGTTATATAAAATGTTGTAACAGAAATATTTCTAAAATTTTGTACTGTGAAATATTACAATAAAAATGTTTCTAAAATCTATTACATGTAATAAATTTTCAAATTGGACTTTTTAAAATTAGGCAAATTTTCTGTTAGAATATGTTAACATACAAGCAAAAATTTTCTAAGTTTGACGTTCGCAGCGTGTTGCCTTTGCCGAAAGAGCGAAAATGTTTTTAATTCGCTCGTGGCACGTGTGATGAATTTATATAATAAGAATACAAGAATATTACGTAAATAAAATTTCAGCAGAACTCAGCAGATACACAACTGTTTACTGATGAATTGCAACATGTTGAATGTTCTGCTGAACGCTCTTGTATTAGCGCTTAACGCATGCGTGAAGCGCGAATACAAAATTTAAGGAGTTTATTCACCTTTTTCGAAGGTCGTGCGGTAAGGAAAGCGGCTCCTCTATTTTAGTATAGAAAAGAATGAAATAGAAAGAACCACTACCAACTTAACATATTTGAAATTAAGTTTATAATAATAACATATTTTCTCAAAAATATTTGATTTTTAGAGTATAAATAATTTTTTTTTGCTATTAGAAGCAATAACGGTTTGTATGATTGTGTAATATATGTATGTATAACTTGTAATTTAGAATATAAAATGATGAGATATAGCAACATCGCCATTTCTGAACAGTTGGTCGCACTGAATTTTGACGTTACATAATAACATAGTTGCTGAGAGTCGAAAATTTGAATTGACATATCATATAATGATGTCAATGCCTAGATGAAAAGGGGAAAAAAAGAAAATTAAAATAAAATATTAAATATCATAAGAGAAATCGAGAAAAAGAGAGAGAAAGGAGAGGAGAAGACAAACACACAAACAGATAAATAAACAGATACAGAATAGAATAAACAGTATGACAGTTGACTGAAAATCGCACATATTAGATAAAATAAAGCGACGTTGTCACATCTCATTAAAATCCAACATTTTTGATAAACGACAGCAATAGTTTCTTGATTTATTATCATTTGTCACACAGAAATCGTGCAGTGAATGTTAATTGTGTTTTTAACAACTATTTGTTGATACGAGGGCTGCTGCAAAAGTTTCGGGAAAAGGAATGAAAAAACAGTAAAAATAAAGTAAAAATGCACTTATTGCTTTTCAAAATATTCTCCCTTACAATCAATACACTTTTGCATGCATTGGAACCAGTTAACGAAGTACTTTTTCCATTCAGAAGATGGTATATCAGAAACGTGACTTTTGAATGCTTCCACAGTCTCTTCAGGTGTTGAAAAACGGGTTCTACGCATTTTATTCTTGACAAACAGGAACAAAAAGAAATCATTTGGATTTAAATTAGGACTGTATGGACAATGAGTCATTAATTCGACGTTTTGCCGCTTCAAATAATCGATAGTTTGAAATGCTGTGTGAGATGATGCATTGTCATGGTGAAAGATGATTCGACGTTTTGCATTAGTTTTCCTGATTTCATTGATAACTTCCAAATAAATGGTTGTGTATCAATCAGCATTGACCGTTCGACGATCCTCTAAAGCGACGGTAGCAACATGTACCAGTAACACCGAAAAAAGCGGCGATCATTTTTTTCGAAACACTTCGTGAACGGACAACTTTTGTTGGATTCAATTCATCTTGGAATATCCAAACACTCGATTGTTGCTTAGTTTCGGGCTCATACAAATAAATCCAAGTTTCGTCACCTATGACGATGTTATAAACCAAATTTGAAGCACAATGGTTGAATTTTTTTAGCATTTCCTTGCTCCATTTAACACAAGTCGCTTTTTGAGCTTCGGTTAAATTGTGTGGAAACCATCGGGCACATAACTTTTTAACAGCTAAATGGTCATGCAAAATTGTTAATATTTGTTTCATGTCAATGCCAAGGATCGATGCTATTTCATGGTAAGTTACATGCCGATCCATCTCGATCATCTGACGCACAACATCGATGTTTTTTGCAACAACACTAGTTGATGGTCGACCTCCACGAAATTCATCACTGAGACTACTATGGCCAAACTTAAATTCCGAAAACCAGCGATAAATTGTAGTTTTGGATGGTGCTCGATCACCAAAAGCCGAAATAAGACGATCCACACATTATTGTTGAGTTAAATCACTTTTAAAATCATAAAAATCCCGAAACTTTTGCAGCAGCAAACCTACGTATATGTAGTTTATAATAAAAAACTTTTATTCAGATTGTAGCATTATTTACGTAGTTATAACGAAATAATCACCATCGCCATATATCTGTCTTACTCTTACTCATAAGAATATACGTAAAAATCACGATTTTTAACTTTGGATTTCTCACAAACTATATAAATAAATTCTGCAAAATTTTAACTGTGAATGTATTATGTTGCAAAGAATGTAATATTGAATCTTTATGCAATTCGTAGCATTTTCATAAAGGTGAATAAACTCTTTAATTTTTACGATATACGTATGTATATAGCACGATATATTTATCAAAAAAACATTTATACATAAAATATTATATTTAAACTATTATATATTTTTAATCTTCTATTGACAGCAGAAAACATGGATGCGATATTGATGGATAACGGAATTAATATTGGCCTGCTTAACAACCGAATTGATACTAATGGAATTAATAACGGAAATAATATCGGTATCTTCAATTTTATTGTAAATGGTTTAATTGTCCCTCTACCGGAAAATATAATAATGGAGCGACGCAATAAAAGGCCAAAAAATGAAAATTATTTTAAAGGTATAATTCCAAGATACATATGGTAGACATACAATTTACAGAACACTTTCGTATGTCGCGAATTACATTTGAGGTAATTATAAAGTATAAAAATATTGCAATAAAAATATATAATTATATAATTATATTTCACAATTATATTCAATAACTTATTCAATTAATTGTAATTTTATTTAAGTTATAGGCATTGCTAAACATTGTGGCACCATTACTAAATCCAGAAGAATATGTAGATGTAAAGCGCTTCAAAGAAACTTCTATTTATAATATGGGTTTTGAACAAACAGGAAAGTTTCTTAGCTACAGGCGACAGATTTGGTTTATCTAAATCTAGTGATCATAACATTTTCAAAAGTGTTATAAACGTTTTATCTCTTTATAATGTCTCTTTATGTCAAATGGCCAGATAATAAATATAAAATATCATACAATGATTTTTTAAAAGTTTTATTAAAATTAATTTAAAATTTAAAATGTTATTAAAATTTGTTGATTTATTTAATAATTTATTTAAGATATTTGAGAATCGTTCTCGCGATTTTCAAGGAGTTATAGATGTAATTAATGGTTGCCATATTCCATGCAAGCAACCAATAAGGAATCCGCATGATTATTACAATCGCAAAAATTTCCATTCCATTATATTACAAAGTGAAGAAAAATCTAAAATTAAATTATATAGGGTAAAGTCGTATTAATGGGATAGGTCCTAATATGAGATAGCGAGGTTTCTGCTACATTAATAAACGCATGTGGTTGATACCATCATAAACTTATTACTCTTGGGGTAAAATCTATTTAGTAGAAAATTCATTATTAGATTATGCAGTCATTAACTCTTAAACACATAAGTGGTCAGAGAGACCCCATATGAAGTTTCGAACGCTTACTGTGTAAAGACGGAAGAAAATAGGAGGTTCGGACTAGGAGATAAGAAAAGTTTGAAATCTCCTCTTTCGATTGATATGTTTGATCAACTTTATTGGTCAACTAGAATTCGAACGACACAGCAGCGAAGTTTTGTTGGGGTATGTAGGACTAACATTATGTGTAAGCGAAACTTTTTTGTGAGTATTTTATATTAAAAAACTGGACAAAATAGTTCGAACAGGACGGTTCGCGGATGTTACTCGCATATACTCTGTCTAAAGTTAGAATACTATAAAATGCTGTAGACAAGGGAGCTTTTCCGAAATATATCATGAAACACATCAATTTTCAATTTTAGACACGAGTTAATCAAGAATACCTCATATTCGCCTTGTTACATAACTACATTTTTTAATAGAAATGACAATGACATAATTTTTTTTGAAAGTATGAATCTTAAAACGCCGTATTGTAAAGTCCTTAAAAGTTTTTTGTTGCAAAGATATGATTTTTTTTTAAAAAAGTGGATTTTTAGATACCCAAAAATACCTCATATTCTCCTTGTTACATAATTATACTTTTTAAAAGAAATAACAATGCCAAATTTTTTTTTGAAAGTATGACTCTAGCTTTAAAACGCCGTATTTGAAAGTCCTTAAAAGTTTTTGTTGCGAAGATATGATTTTTTGAAGGAAAAGTGGATTCAACCAGACTCGAAAATGTGTTTCCGTATATTACAGGATCGGTGTGTTTAAGGGTTAAAATAAATTTTTTTAAATTGAATATTATCAAGATTTATTGAGATGAGTTTTTAAACCTTGTATTATAAAATAAACAAATATTTGATGATAAATTCTGCATGCAGTGATAGAGTAAAGTCGTATTAATAGAAAAATACGGGATGTGATGATTTGCTTGATTATAAATATTAAAATTGGAGATATTCGATCGTTAATGTAATACATACAAATTGAAATAAGAGCGCCTTCTACGGTCAAGCTAGATCTTAGTGCTTTTATAAATTTTACTTGTGTCATTTTTATATACCTTTTTTCAAATTCAACTGACTGCGCGCCGAATTACTTTTCCGGTCATAACACAGCTATAAGTTGAAGGTACATAAAAATCACACAAATAAAATTTATAAAAGCACTAAGATCTAGCTTGTAGCGACCGTAGAAGGCGTTCTTATTTCAATTTGTATGTATTACATTAACGGTTGAATATTTCCAATTTTAAATCACGCGCCTGAAAAAAACGTTCTCACTCATATACGATTATTGCGAGAAATATCACCGAAGCCTCAGTGGTCGAGGTGGTAAGATGCCCACCAGAGATTCGGGAGGTTCCAGGTTCGAACCCTGGCTGAGGTGATATTTTTCGCAATAAATTCTTTACAGTTTTTTCAAGGGGGAAAAAGGAGTCTAACATCAAGATGCAAGTTAGCATCGCCAATTATTAAATTATTTCTAATTTAATAAATGTGATATTACCTATTCATGTTCAACTTATAGCTGTGTTATGACCGGAAAAGTAATTCGGCGCGCAGTCAGTTGAATTTGAAAAAAGGTATATAAAAGTCACACAAGTAAAATTTATAAAAGCACTAAGATCTAGCTTGACTACAAAAGGCGTTCTTATTTCAATTTGTATGTATTATAAATATTAGATAAATATTAGATTTAGTGATCGTAAAACCGCGAAGCGTGGAACTCATAATACAAGACACTCAAAAATCCCCATTTATTATTGCACATTCTGACTTCGAGAACTTTCCAAAATGCTATAATAAAGTTTTTCATTGAGGACTTTCGAATTATAAGGCTTGAAAGTTATGATCTTCAGCATTAGCACCGAGACTTTAAAATATCTCAAAGGGAATAGATTTTAGAGAAAAATGTTACGTACAAAAGTTTTTAAGTATCGAAAGAGTTATTTGATTGGTCAACTAGATTTTGAGTCTGAAGCCTAATTTGAACCTAGTAAGGTTCAAGTCGATAAAGCTCATCTCATATAAAAAAAAACCTTTGTATCTCATATTAGGAACCCTTTTTTTTAATTAGCAAAGTCGGTAATTTTGATAAAAAATTTCATATACAACAAAGTATAACTATTATCGATTGCTAACTTTTAGCGATGAAACTTAAATATATTTATTATAGGACTTCCGGTTGGATAGCGTTGGCGTGCGAACGCGTGCTCAATGAGCGAGAAAGTAAAGCAGGAGATTAGTACAATTGCAGAGAGAGGAAAAGGAGAGAGCAGGAGGAGAAGGAAGACTGTGAAGGAGAAAAGACGAGGTATTGAAGGGAACATAAAGTTAAGAAGGATTTGAGCATACGGAAAGACACAAAATCTGAACGAAAGTTCAGGTTAGGAAATAGTGAGAAGAGCAGAGAACGAGGTGAG
>QKQZ01013013.1:0-25315 GCA_003595255.1 Solenopsis fugax
CGAGACCCAGGCATAATTAAGATCGAACTTCACTTTTCAAGTTCGTTTAATCTTCAAATTCTTCCCTCTAATACTTTTTAATATGTTTATACAAAATACAATCGATTTCACAGAATAACGTTGCACGTTATGATCAAATAAAACTATTCGCTTTAAATTGTGTGCAGATATAACTTGAATGCTTCTATAATCCTTTTCTATTCTCCTTATGCTCTCTTTTTGTATTTCTCTTCATCGTTGAGTGTTAAACACGAACGATTAGTCATATTTTCATCAAAATTCTATATATATTTTTTGTTATTTAATATACATATTTAATATTCATATTTGACAATTCTTTCTAATAAATTAATGCTAGAAATTGATTTTTTAGATGATTCAACAAAAACGACCTGAAAGCAAGAAGCGTAACTTCCAGCTAGATATTAATTTCATAGAATGGATGATTAACAATTTATATTCGCATACCGATATTTTTCTCCGAGAATTAATTTTAAACTCCATCAATGCTTTGGACATGATTAGTTATTATAGACCTTCCATTTATACAGAAACGAAAGACCAATTACTCATCCAGGTCATTGTAAACAAAAAGAACCGGACTCTAACTATCATCGATAATGGTATTGGTATGACCAAATCTCAAATGATCAACAATCTCGGAATAATGGGAAGATCTGGAATTAAAGATTTCATGAAGAGTAAAAAATGCAATTACATCAATTTATTTGGCATAGGCTTCTACTCCGTATTTCTTGTAGCTGATAAAATAACTGTTACATCTAAATGTTATAGATGCCAACAATATATTTGGGAATCCATCTCGAATCAATTATATTATACTATTAAAAAACATGCCTCCACTAATGCAATTACAAGTGCTACAGAGGTTGTGCTTTACATTAAGGACAGTGAATCTAAATATTTAGAAGTGAGCTATATTAAGGAAATAATCAAGAAATACTTTCAATTCACTAAATACTCCATCAAATTGCTGAAAGAAGAGATTAGAGAAGAGAACAATCTTACAAATACAAAGTTGATAACATACGAGGTATTCAATAAGATAGAATCCATTTTTATCAAAAATATCGATCGTATTACTATTCCGAAGAACAATATGTGTATACTTCATTTATTAGTAAAAAAAAAATTGAAATTTGACGCTCTGTTCTATATTCCCAAACGTATGTCATTCGACCCGTTAAAGACAAATATGAAGAAAAGAAATGAGATTAAATTATATGTTGGGGGTGTTCTTATTACGAACTGCGAAGAATTAATACCAAATTACTTAAATTTCATAAACGGCGTCATTTACAGTGAAAATCTCCCCATCAATATTTTTCACGAAAAGGTGCAATGTAATAAAGTCTTGAATTTCATCAGTAATAAGATCGTACAGACCTTTTTGGACTATTTCGAAATACTGGCAAGAAAAAACCAATATAAGATCTTCTACAAAGAATATAGTAAGAACATCAAAATGGGTATTTATGAGGATAGTGTCAATCATGAAAAACTGGTAAACCTTCTGAGATATCGCACTTCTGCATCCGGTATCGAGGAGTGTTCATTGAAGGATTATGTCGGTAGAATGAAGCAGAACCAAAAGTACATTTATTTTATCACTGGTGAGAGTATAAAGCAGGTAGAGAATAGCGTGTTCATCGAAGCTTTGAAGATACGCGATATCGAAGTGATTTATATGACTGATCCCATTGACGAATTCGTAATGGAAAAGCTAAAAAGCTTTGATGGAAAACCTTTAATGTCTGTCATCAGGGCCGATCTGGAGTTTTTTGAAAATAAGACCGAGAAAATGAAGCGTTTGCAGAAAGCTGCCCAATTCGAGAGATTATGCGAAATCATGCAGGAGATCCTGAGCGACAAGGTGGAGAAGGTTGTGGTCTCCAACAGATTGGTTATATCACCTTGCTGCATCGTGAACTCGAAATGCGGCTGGACTGCCAATATGGAGAGGATCGCAAAAACGCAAATCTTTTACAAAATGCCTACGAAATATTCGATGGCGAAGAAGCAGTTTGAGATCAATCCCGATCATTATATCATCCAGAATTTTTTGACAAAAGTTCTTATTAGAGGTAACGATTTCGACGCAAGCATCAAGAATCTCATAATCCTATTGTTTGATACTGCCTGTATT
The DNA here is from genome assembly GCA_003595255.1 of Solenopsis fugax. Taxonomy (NCBI): domain Eukaryota; kingdom Metazoa; phylum Arthropoda; class Insecta; order Hymenoptera; family Formicidae; genus Solenopsis; species Solenopsis fugax. Next base: position 2,168 of record QKQZ01013013.1, read on the forward strand.
TTGTCCGGCTTTATTTTGGAAGAACCCAAGTTCGTCGATAATATTCATCAATTGTGTTTGTTGTACCAACGAGAAACGATATGAAGATGACGATTCACAGGACATATATCTATAGAAATAATAAATTAAGCTGCACGTTACATTATTTTCCTATTGCTATAGTATCATATTAGGAACTTGTAATATATAACCGCGTTTTATGTAGTCTATATTTATGGAGCTAATGCCAAAATATATACAGACAAGGAAACACAACTAAATGTTCCCCTCTGATTTTAACTTTGAATATATTAAAATACAGGCAAAAATAAGAGATGTCTTTTTTTATAAGTGCTGAGTCACCTTTTTTTCAAGGGGGTAAAACACCCCTTTGAACAAAATTGGTCATGTGTTTCGAAGCGTATACCGAGTAAAATTATAAGTAAAAAAAATATTTTGAATAAAAGTTAAATTTTCAAAAGTGTTAATAATAATTTTTAAAACTAATTTTTTTTAATACAAGTTTTAAAAAATTATTGTAAATCTTTATTTAAAAAAAAATTTTTTAACTGTATAAAAAATTTAGTTTTAAAAATTATTATATAATACTTTTAAAAATTTAACTTCTATTCAACTTAAAAATTTTTTAAAATAAAGTTTTTTAAATAAAGTTTAAAAAATTTTTTTTATTATTGTAAAATACTCTTAAAACCATACTTTTATTAAAAATTTTTTTATCTCATAGTTTTGATAACATTCGTTTCGAAAGAAAATAACCGATTTTTTTCAAAGAGTTTCATCCTTTTAACATACGATTCAGCACTTATTAAAAAATATAGATCTCTTATTTGTATAAATATATGGATATAATAATATGGATCTCTATATTTTAACATCCAATCATTTTTATTAAAATTGAAGGAGAACATTTGGCTGTGTAGAAAAAAAGTCGAAATATTAGCAAGCAAATTACTTGTGACTTCTTCTTCCATTCTTATTAATTATAGAAGAATTTGATTGTAATGACAAATAAATATTTTTATGAAATATATCTCATTCCAATGAAATATGACTCATTTTTTATCTTATTAATTGATTTACTTCCAAACAGTACACGGATATACAAAGGATATCTATAAATGTCCTTTACGGCGAATATTGAAAATATTCATAAATCATTTTACATTCTTTGGATATTTTATAGACATCCACAGCATGATCCGTTTATGAAATTGGTGGACATGCTTTAATTCCTACCATAGAATATCTGATAGAACTTTTACGAAAAAATACTATTGGATTTGCAAAAAAAAAGACTATTGGCATTAATAATTGTACAATATTTAATTCAAATATAAATTCAAATTTCTATATAATAATTTCTAATAGCTTTTTTCACGAGCTCTATACCCAGCAACACCCCAGTCAACACAATTTGTAACTGCTATATAATTTAAGAATAATACTTTATATAACAAATATTTCGTAATGTTTACATCATAATTACTTGTATCTATTGTTTTCTTTTAATGTGCAAATTCTACATATTATTTACACAACAAGTATGTAATGCTTCAATATATAGAATTTAAACAATGGAATTATATAGATGTTATACAAAAGAGTAGTTAATTATAATAAGATGATATAAATATATCATCTTATGCTTTCATTAAAATAAACATTTTCTTTTTATGAAATAAAGGGGGGGGGAACTTAACCCATTATTTTTAATGTTTTTCAAATGTTTCAAAAATATTTTTAAAAATATTGTTTGCTATTTTTGAGCTATAGTAACAGAAATAGAAATAAAAAAAACTAAACCCAAGCAATAAATAATCATGTACCAAAAATACAAAATAATTTTTTTTAATTCTGAGTCATAATGTTGGATCTTTTTCCTATTTACAATTTAATGTATCTTCATACAGTACAGATCTCTGAAACACTCCATGGGATGTTCAAAGGACATCCGTAAGTCTGCGTACGTCCTAATTAATGCGTCGTCTACAAAAGCCTTAAGCCTTTAACCATAAAAAATTGGCCAATAATAGTTGATTTATAGAAGAATAATCGATTATGTTTGGCCAATTTCTCATTACTTAAGGCTTAAGTTTTTATTGTAGACGACGCACAATTAAGGATGTCCTTGGAGATATTCTTTGGAAAAAGTGTTGTATTTTGTGTGGGATATTAATTTAAAAAAAACTTCTACTAATACGATGAGTGCATTCTCATAAAGTAAAGGAAGTTCAGGATCATTCAAGTACCTTTAAGATCCGAAAAAATCTCAACGATTCGGGATTCAGGATTCGGGATTCGGAATTTCATTCAATTCTACTATCGTCGCAGAAACGTAAAGTTAGCAAGACGTTCCATTCCAATTCCTTTCTACCATCGTTGCTAAGCTAACGTTCGCCAGAAAGGTGTGCCAAAACGCCATCTATAGGTCGCCTGCGATGTGATCGTGAAGAGCCCTTTTGCTGCGGACAAAATTAGTCGTGGGGTATCGCGCGGCTGTTGCTTACAGAAAAAAATTATGATGGCAAGCAAGGCTTGGAAGGTCAGTACCGCGGATTCTCGCTGGGATTCGCGTCAACTGAATCGCTTCTACGGCGTGACAACGCCTGGAATGCGACGATTGCGTTCCCACGACATGCGACTCTGCCACAGGCTACTGACGCCGTCTTTTCGCAGGTGGTCCAGCCACACGTGCCGATGATCAAGTTCCGCAAGGGCGGCATCGATCGCGCAGGTAACGTAAACGTAAAAATCGGCATGAGCGATCGGCGATCGTTCCTCCCGCGAAAAGTAGTTTTCTCTCTCGTCGACGAATCCGTGATCTGTGTTGTTGGTTAGCAGTTACGGGCACGACAGCCGCGACATCTACACGGTCAGGGTCGGTGCAGATGCAGCAAAGTGCGGGCGGTGCGACGGGCCCCCAGGTGATCATTCTGCCGACGATAGAGGACATTCACTTGCCGCCACGGTATCAGAGGCGACCGATAGATCAAAAGGAAATCGAATATATCAACGTAAGTTTCGACGGTTACATAACTGGTATTTTACATTTTACATCATTGATATCTTGGAAGTCTGCTTTTACTTGTACAATAAAGTAGTTTCGATATTATAATGTATGTAAAAAAGTTTTTTACATCATTCTACACTTTATAAATTGTTTTGTTTAATCTTGTGTAAATATACTCATTTGTTTGCATGTTTCAGCGTGGCGGACCAGAGTGAATTTTTGCAGTGCAAGCATTTAGAATATCGTAAGCTCTATATATATTTAATTTGTTATTGACCAACTCGGTGCAATGTGTTGTTAAAATAAATGGACGTGGCAGAGAGAACCCCCGCGCGCTGCGAGTATTATTTCATATTTACACCAGCCACCTATCGGGCAAGGTCTCTTGTGACATTGCCAGGGCCTGCTATTTTTGGCACAACTTTCAGCTCATTCCAATAACAGCCGATGTCTGTTAATCCTGGATCTACGGACAATGAGATTGTAATAAAATATCTATTATGATTTATGCGTTTCTCATAGCTGAAACAAGAAAAGATTATTTCTTGATTCTCTGCAATTTACAGGATTTTTCGAGATATAAATACTGTGATAAATAAATCACTTAATTCCTGATTATCTTTGATTTATCGCTGTTAACAAGACAGGAGTGTGCACAGTCTACAAATATGCAAGTTATAAGTTTGGACTGAAAGCACTGATACATTTTTTTATATCCATTTCTACTAATACAGATTAATCTGAGTTTATCTTTTTCTAATTCTTAAAACTTAGAGAAAAATAAAGAACAAAATCAAGGTTAAAGTTAATTTATAATGAATATTTGTGAAGTTTGGAAAAAGTAATCTAATATGTAATAGAAAGATTATATAAAAGCTTGAAAGATTTTTATAAAAGCTTGTTTATCTTAATACTTCTCAATTTTTTTTTAAATTGCAAGAAAATTGACTTACTAATAATTATATTAATGATGGATAGTGTAATCTTAATAAAAAATTAGAAAAAAATAAAAGTTAAACCGTGATGAAAGTTAATTTACATTAATAGAAATGAACCCGAATTTTGGAAACAATATAATAGAAGGATCTTTATAAAAGCTTGTTTATCTTTTTTAATACACCCTAAGTTTTTGAAAAACCTTCGAAGAGAGTTTATTATTAATAATTAGTGCAATCTTTTTAGGAATATGGAACTCAATGTTCGAGATTTGAAGCATTGTCTCCAAGCGTTCATTCTCAATTTCTCTTGTTCGGAATGTACAAATTGTCGAAGTTGCAATAATTTTGAGCTGCTGTTGAAACTTTAGAGAAAAGTAACGTTTCGGGCGACGGCGCCTCGATACAGCCCTGCTGCGGCGCGACGAAAATAGCAGACGACAGTGTGCTGCGACCTGCGACTGCGGCAGCTGCCGTCTCGCCTCGTCGCGGTATCCTCTCTACGTGTGTGCGGAGAGGAGGCGATCCGCATTCATAGTTTTCACGAAGTTTTCTCTCGAAGCGCGAAACTTTTACGAACGACGGACCCCGACTGCGAAAATGGCCGAGATAACAGATTTCGGACCGAGAAAAACGTTTTTTATACTCGCGATCGTGTTCGGCTGCTTCACGGTGCTGTGGCCGAAAATTCTGCACCCCATGTTTATAGGATTTGTCACTCCACATCACTCGGACAGCTCGGGTAAGACTCCAATATTCCCAACGCCCAAGGCTGTTGACGACGTTAGAAAAATCGGTGTGGGCGTCGCGTTATGGAAATGTTATTTATATCTTCCTACATATATAAACAACTTAGATTTTCATGTCATAGAAATGAATAGATAGGAATTATTGAAGAAAAATACTTTGGAAAAAGATGTATTTTTATGATGCATTGTAAAATAATTGCTCGTTGATTGATTAGAATGTTAAGATCCACTGACAGAAGTATCTCATTGTTCATATTTGCACAGTGTGCTGCGAAGTGATATTTGAAAGCGATGTCACTGCAGTGGATATCATGCAAGAGATGTGTCAAAACATATTGAGGCACCATCCAGTAGATCCACGCGTGAGGGATGCGTTAAAGCTTAGCAAGTTGACCCCTCAGACTGCGAGCTTGTGTAGAGAGGAAGTTCTAGCCAGATGCGGTATAGATCTGTCATCCTTTCTCGCAGAAAGGGAGAGCATGGGAAAAACCTATAAACAAGTTTTGGAGGAAATTAGATCATTCAATAGCTCCCTTTGCCTAAAAATGAATTTCGGTGTGCCACTGTCGCAATTAGGGACACCTCACCTTATCAGATATCATATCTTGATGCCGCACAGTAAGAGTTGCAAGGATATGTAAGAATTGAGCACCCATTAGTTGCAAATTAATTAAACTTTGCCATATCACTCAGATTTATGCGATTACTAATATCTAATTAACTCTTTTCAACTGCTTTCCTAACACATTCTTGAAGTAATGTGAATTTGTAATTTTTATAGTATTTTAATATGCCACTTTGTTAGTTGAATTTGTCAATTTTATATTGATATATTTTGATCACACACATGGCGATCACATGGCTGGTAAATTGCTTATATAATAAGATAAACTTGGAGAATTATATCTTTAACGCATCATCGAGTATATATGGAAAACGGATTTGAGTTGTCCATTTTGTTTTGGCAGTGTGCCAAAAAAGTAAACGTGACGTTTGGCAGACAAGAAAGCTGGCCTATAGTCAGTTTCAAATACATCCATGACTAATGATCCATTATTTTCCCTTATTCCTAGTTTGTCCAATTTGTTCATTCCTGATTTTTTGTATGTACACAAAAAAATAGAATTAAACATTAGTATCAAAATAAAACTATAATATATTTTATTTAACAATCATTTTTTCATATATAAATTATATATGAAGAAATAACTATTAAATAGAATATGTGCTAATTTTAATTTGATACTAGAATACAATTTCTTGCTTTCATATGAAACAATGATCTTGCTTATAAATAACTTAATCTTATTTAATAATTTTAAAAAAATTTAATAATCTTAAATTTCATTGAAATATGATATTTTCATATCAATATTATAACAAACATTTAAAGAGCACAATATGATTGCTTGATAATAATAATATTAAAGTATTCTAATTCTTGGTTTGAAAATATTGTTTTCTGATATTTTTCCTCTCGATTTATGAAAATTATTATTGAATAATGAGAATATTTTTCTTGATGAAACTAATAAAATTTTCTAATATAACAAATTATGCATGTTTAACGCTATACAATCTTATTTCGATATTTAACATTTCAAAAATAAAGATATTCTCAAAACAAGAATGTTCTCTTTTCTTTTGTGTACAATAAATTTTAAAATTACCCAGTCGAATACATTTATAACAACTTATCTGATACCTGAATTAATAAAATATTAATTATTCAGTGCAACAATTAACATACAAGGTCCTATTAATCTAGGATGTTAATATACAATAAATATGGTTTTTTGTGAACTGAGATAAGCAGACATGTTCTACAGGAGTTTTTTTATATATACAGATACTATACCACAGGAGCGTCGTCCTCCTCCTCATGCAGGTGGAATGCATCCTGCGCTGAGAGAGAGAGGAAGAGCCATACCAACCTCTCATATTGTTCCAAAAATAATGGATAGGACACCTGACCACATTATGCCAAAAATGAGGCCACCTCTTGGTGGTGCCGGTCACGTTGTTCCAGCACCCAAAGGAAACAGCACAATGGGGATTATTATGCCACTGTATACAATAGGAATAGTCTTGTTTTTCATGTATACCATTATTAAGGTAACATATAAATCTGCAGAATAATTGTAACAAAATTTTGGATGCAATCTTAAAGTTTACATCAACAGGTTCTGAAGAAGAATTCCGACAGCGAGATTATTTCGGAATACCCGGGAGCAGCTGCCGAGAAGGAGTTTCGAAAAATGGTATTCAGTCCAGAAGCTCTTGCTACTGCAATGACTGGAGGTACCTTTCATTATCCAAGAGAAAGATCACCGCACAGGTCTGCTCCAACTATCGAGGAATTAAACGATCGTAAGTGCTTCTGCGAATATCTTTACTATTACAAACTATATATTTCATTTACATTATCGTCAACGCAATGTTTTTACGAGGAGCTATTTCTTTCGAAGAAATATTTAGAATTAAGATATATGTTTTCTTGAGTATCTAAACAGATTTTCTGAAACAAGATTTTTAAATGGTGTTGCATGTGATGCAAGGTTTGCACAATTAGAACACACACGTATTTATACACACGGATTATATATTGCAAGATTCTGAATAAAAATGTGCATATTGCAAGTATTCGTACTTATATTCTGAACACATTTGGTAATGTTCTACATGCTGGAACACAAGAAGCGGCAGGAGACATAGAGATAGATCAACTGAGACAACGATTGGTCGAGACCGAAGCAGCCATGGAAAGAATTGTTGTCCAGATGGGCAACATATCACGTTCAGTAAAGCATAAGTCGAGCTCACAGCCAGAAACAAAGGTTTATGAGATTAATTTTGACGCCATTTCACAATTTCAGTTTATTAGTCGTTAGAAATGTGCACGTCGCTGTGTTCTGATTGCGTTACAAGCTTGACGCCCATCCAATGTACATTAAACATGTTGTACATTATAATAAGACCTTCTCTTCAATATTTGGCTTTTTCAAATATCAATGCTTGCGGATAACTGTTGCGACATTACAAATTGTTGGTTTAAATGTTTATATGAGATTCATATTACTGGTGTACTGTAAATATTCAATTACGAACATTTAAATTAGAATATGTTCAGTGACAGAATTCACATTGTATATTTTACATTTTGAGTAGTAGATGGGTCTCCAAAGTCCAATGGTCTGGCAGGGGTCAATCGCGGCTCTAAGGTATATCCCTCGCCTGAGAAAATATTTCTAACAAGAGTAACCAAGAGTTTGTGGAACACTTTCTATTTCTAGTGCACTAGTGTCACGAATAATGAGTTTATCACATTAAATGTTCCTTAGGCTTATATATGATAGAGTTTCATTATGACATGATTCTACAGTAACAATATTTCAATGTTTTTCAAGTGCAGAATGCTGTTATCATTTTGTATCTTTCACTTAAGTAAAGACATACATGATTTTTCTCAATGCTAAATATTGTTGAAATGTAAGTTAGAGAAACACAATAGTTGCTCCTCTTAATAGCTTCTCAATTACAAGTGCTAATTGTGTGCCTTGCATGATATCCGCTTTTTTATATCTTGTTGATATCGCATATTACAAAATGTATAATTTGTAAGAAAATTATATATACATGGATTTGTATGACATCTTTTGTGATTCATGACTCATACAGTTATATAATTGTAATTATATTATGTTTTTTAAATAGATGTAGAATCTTTAACATATTTTTTAAATTCTAAATGGTTTTTTTGTTATATTAAAAATTGTATATATAATACAGTTCTTATTAAATTAATCAGCAAAATGGTTTTGATATTACTACATATGCCATTATTACCACATATGTGTTATTATATTTTTATTTAATATGTAAAAAAAATCAACGTATGTAAAGTAATGAAAGTGCAGCATATTAAGAATTTAATTTATAGGAGGACACTGCAGATCAGGAATCACATAGTAGGGAAGATGAAGAGATAGATACAGCAGAGCAATCGCCAACAGTTAAAGTTGTGGGTATGGAAATGACAGCTAGTTGCGAAAGTGGGCAGAAATGCAGCAGACCCACCACTCCAATTATTCCTACACCAAGGTATGTATTATTATTCCCCTTTTTTTAATTCTTATTATTAGTATGTCCTGAATGAATCATTGAATATTTCTGTTTCAGTAATGTTGAAAGAGAAAAAACACCACCAACGCCTATATATTTAGAGGGTGCGCTTCCGCCGCAATGTGAATTACTAGTAACGGATTCAGAAACTCAAGCTGAAAAATCGGAGGACGACGACGACGCTCCAGTTGTTCTCTCAGGCAAAATGACTCTCTCTGTCATCAGTCTCGACCAGATTCCAGCTGTAAGGAAATATTAGAATTACCAACAGAATCAAATGAATCTGCGGAGCCTTGTTTTATTTGGTGATTCTTTCATTCATTTAATTGTTTGCCTAACTTCTGTATAGGTTACTTAATATAGAGATCACAAATCACAGGAACTTAATGCAGATCTAAGTGCAAAGAATGGTTTCTTGGCTATTACATGTATGGGTATGGGTAATGCGCTGGTTTCACCGTTATTATTTCTATCCCAATTATTCTCTGTGATTTGTTCGAAATATTAATAACTAGTGCCTTGTACTTCTTATGTTTCTAATCTTTTAATTTTAATGTAAGATACACTTTGACTTGTTAATAAATTTAAGTTGTGTCAAAGAACACTAAATGCTTCTGAAATAGATTGCCAAGCTTGAAGAATTTGCAACTTGGTGAACCTCTGTTTCAGAAACAATTTATATTTTGTTTAAGAGATTATATAATTTATATTTATTTAATATTGTTTATGTTCGCGTGTATACAAATTATCTAACTAAACAGAGTGAATTTGTTTTTAATTTTATTTTTATAATTTTAATAAGTTTATTAATTCTTATACTTAATTATATAATGCTAATGAAATAATGTTATGCAAATTGCCTTTTGTGCAAGAAGCAACACTATAGCATTAATTATGTACCTACATTCACATTAACATATTAACCACTATTATACTTATTGGGACCTTGAATAAGTTCTCGCTGTTTTGATGGCGTTACCAGAACTGCGTGCGTATAGTTAAGGGTGCTATTACACGTGTCATACGACAAAATTTTTAAGCGTGTTGATTGGCTGCAGAATAGAAAATTTCTCGGGATGATATGATAATGTCTCTAGAAATCTTCTGCAGCCTATCAACACGCTTAAAAATTTTGTCGTACGACACGTGTAATAGCACCCTGTGATGGTAACGCATTTATAAGGAAGTACTATAAGCAAGCTTGAAATTCAGTGTATGTCATTGCGCCGAAGTATAAACAACTTTTTTTTCATAGTGTTAAACATGTCGAGTTTCGTGCCAAAAAAAGAGTATTTGCGGGGAATTTTATTGCACTATTTTATTCAAAAAAAATCTGCAGCTGAAGCACACAGAATTCTTGTTGAGACTTACGGCGACCATGCTCTGTCGGAAACAACATGCAGAGATTGGTTTAGACGCTTCAAAAATAATGATTTTGATGTTGAAGATAAAGAACGCTCTGGCGCATCGAAAAAGTTTGAAGACAAAGAATTGGAGGCATTATTTCTTGAAGACTCATGTCAGACGCTAGCTGAACTTGCAGAATCATTAGGAGTTGATCACACAACAGTTTCGAAACGTTTGAAAGTACTAGGAATGGTTCAAAAGCAAGGACATTGGGTGCAAAAGCATTAATTTTTTTTTTTTACGAAAAAACAGCGAGAACTTATTCAAGGTCCCAATAAGTATACAAGTAATGATATATTTTATAATTTTATATTTTATTATATTCGAAGCATATACTGCTATTTTTATAACATTTAATATTAAACATTTGGTCTTTAATATTAAATTTTATAACATTTAATGTTAAACATGTAATTACATTATACATTAAATGAGTCACATAATTAAATTATATATTTTTTTCATTGATAATGGAGAAAAAATGGAGATAAATATTAATTTATTAATACCTAATCTTATGATATTTTTTACGGATGTAATAATGTAAAATGCATGTATAAAATACAATTACATTTTTTAAATAGAATTATAGAAGTTTAGTTTACATAAATTATTATCAGTATTATTATTATACAAAAATATTGAAGGATAAAACCGTCAGAAAATATTTTTGCGAAGCATTTCAGTTATACTTATTTATGAAACTGTTCAATACAAATACTTTAACCTCACATAATGAAATGTTTACTCTTAAAGTAAACTAAGTACTGTGTTTATAAACATTCGCGTACCTGTGCGTATCTCATACCTTCTAAAATCGATATTTGATCAGTTAGTGAGAGATAATGGCGTCGACAAGTAAAAGAGAAATATTGCGGCAAATTGAAGTTGAAAGAAATAATCGGAGAGCTTCCAAACGTATTAGAATGGTATTGTATTTCATAAGTAATAAAAATGTGATTGGTCCAATGCTATTACTTTGAGTAAATAATAGATTGAATAAATAATCAATGCGCTTTTCGCAGTTAATTTTATAACGTCATTATTTTGTGCTCATTAATGTGAAAATTATGACTTTATCTTATTGTATACTTGCATTTGAATATTTCAACATTATATATAATATAGATTATTTTTAAAAAGTTTTTTGTAACTAAAATTTTGTTACGCCTAAAGACTAAAAAAATTAAAACATTTTATTATTATTATCTATTTTAAAATAAATTCAACGATTAAAAAACTGTGACTCATCCTTTATTTTATTTAATAAATTATTTATTTCTATGTTGAATGATTTTGATTTAATTTAAAATGCAATTTCATGAACAATTATATTTAACATGTAGGATTCGGTGATTGAAGAACCAGACAGAAAGAAAACAAATGTCGTGGATACCCAAGAGGAAATTTGGGATGTAAAAGATAAGAAAAACGCAATACTGCAAAAGGAGGAAAATGAAGAAAATAGAAAAGTGAATGAAGAGGAATATGAAGAAGAAGAAGAGAAGGAAGAAGAAGAAATGGAACAAAAAGAGAAAAAAGTAGAAGAAGAAGAAGAGGACGAGGAGTATAAAGAAGAGGAGGGACAGGAAGATGAGGAAGAAGAAGAAGAGGAGGAAGAACAGGAGGAAGAAGAAGAAGAGGAAGAAGGAGATGAAGAAGAGGAAGACGAAGAAGAAGTAGAAGAGGAAGATGAAGATGAGGGAGAGCAAGGAGATGAAGAAGAGGAGGAGGAGGAAGAAGAAGAAGAGAATGAAATAGATGACTGAATTAAAAATTTAAAGAAAAGATAAGAAAAAGAGATAAAAAGAAAAGAAACCAGCTAAGAGTGAAAAGACTTTAAAAATAATTCTTTTTCTTCAAATGGATCAGTGTTTACCAATCTTTAATAAGTCCTTTTATTATAACGAAAATAATTATGATTACCATAACACATATAAGAAAGCTGACGTAATATTCTCACAATATGAAGATGCATAAATTTCTTGTTGGTTAAGCACTGCCAAATATTTAAAATGTGCGTCGCATTTCTGTTTTCTTTTTTTTTTAATCAATATATTTGACATTTTATAGAATCGTAAATTTATTAATCACATAGGGGGCCAAAAGAAAGAGAGGCAGTGCTATCTGTGCCACTTTACAATGCCATGATGGCATAGATACTTCAATTTATAATAAATTATTACTCATAGTTAGAAATTAACAAAATCTGTTTCAGAAAATGGATAAAACTAATAGAAAAAGCCCTGTAATCTGTCCAATCATAATACATGTATGTCAAATCCAGTGATTGGCAAGCACTGATACAAATTTCATGAAAGCCAAAGATCTTTTCTTTTTTTGTACCATACAGCTAGAGTATTTTTTTTTGCTTCATGTATTAATCATTATTCTATAAATGTTTAATTTTATATCATTATAACATTTTTGTGTCATACTTTTAATTTTTATATTCTGTAATGTGATCGCTTTTTGATTTCTATATTTATGAAACATAGAATGTTCTATCATTTCTATATTTCTGGCTTCAATTTGTAAATGTAAATTCAAATATATTTAACTTATATGAAACATTATTTCATTACTAAAAATAAATTTTATTACCAAATATATTTTATATATATATAATTATTTTATAAAAAAATAATTTAAAAACAATATATATTCTATTTTAGATATAATTTACAGTTTCAAATAAGTTTATAATTTTATTATCTTTAATTTGCTTTTATATAAAAGTCGATACAGACAAAACAAGATTTACTAAAATAAAAAGTTTAAGAATTTGTTATAAATTATTTATTATAAAGATAGTTGATTAATATTGTAGATCAATATTGCATAACATCTCAGTAACATTCTTGCTACTATATTTTACATTGCATGAAAATTATAATGAACATTATTCTTTTCATAATATATAATCACATGTTAAGAGCATGATCAATGTTGAAATGTGACTTAACTAAACAAAGCAGAATATTCTTTAATATTCTATTTTTCGGCCTTTAAATTTTTTTTATTCAGATTTATTCAGAAACATCTATTTATACATAATTAGATCCCTTTGGCTTACATCCAAATAAGCTCTCTTATAAGTGGAAGTATTTATGCGAGATGATGAGACTAATAATATTATTTATTATTAGAGAAAACGCTACGTAGATAAGTTCTAGTGACAAAGCAATCCATACGATGGATAAACTGTTTGGAATGCAAATAATATAAGTTATTAGAAGTAGTTGTTATGCTGATTATTATTAAAAATCATTAAATAGAGAAATACTTGTTCGTGTAATAAAGACAGCCGTTTAAATACAAGTGCTATTATATTTAATCATCTTTATGTAATAATGATTAAATATTGTTATTTAAAAAATGAATATATAATCTTCATATATTTAAAAAATTCTTATTGCATTATTTGCATGCAAAGCGCTATTATGTTTTATCATTTTATATGTAATTATATTTAATAAAAGATTCATTTCTGTCATGCAAAATTGCCGATAATATGAAAGGGAAAAATATATAAAAAGATTATATATATATATATAGCAAAACAAAATTCTTTGTTAAATACTTTTGTCCTTGGAACACACATCTAATATGTTCTAAGTTCTGTTTCATTAATTTTATTTTAAAGGAAAAAAGTATAGTTGATTCTTAGCAAAACAAAGTATTGAAATAAGTTTTTTTTTTTTTTTTTCNTTTTTTTTTCAAGGATATAAGTAGAAATTTTACATTTTAACTTTAATTTAAACATATATTAATATTTAGTTTATTACTCATTCTTTCGTTTTATACTTGATTTGATTCAATTAGTCTTCATCTCGCAGCTGCTCGTTGCTCCTACGCAGGCAAAACAGTGTATACATTATAAATTCAGATATTTCACTCTTTGCTTCTCATTTTACATAAAAAAAAAAGGAAACAATCCTTCGTATATGCATAAAATATTTCGGTTAAAATTTCTGAATGTTCTTCTGATAAAATACGGGAGTAGCTGCAATACACGAGATATTTTGTTCACATAACCTATAGGAGAGATTTCTTATATCATTATCGCTAGCTGAATGTTATGATTATTTGTGTTGACATTTGAGATATTTAAAATCGTATCAGTTGCACGAGCAACGTGAATGATGATCGCTCGCTGTCGGGCCGAGCGTGCACAGGATAGAGAAGCACTTCGCATGGTCTTTCCATTGAAGGTTTGATAGATGAGAATCCCACGTTTTTTCCGCAATGTCTTAATAGGCATCCCGATCGGGATTGCTTTTTGCGACACAGTCGGATATGTCGCAAGAGTGGAGGGAATCTCTATGCAGCCTGCGCTGAATCCAGATTTACGGTATCCCGATTACGTGTTCCTGAATCGCTGGGTCATCCGGAATCAAGACGTACAGCGCGGCGACATAGTGTGCATCATATCTCCCAAGGTGCCGAATCAGACGCTCATCAAGAGAGTCGTGGGACTACCTGGGGATATCATAGGCACGCATGGATACAAGATCAGTGCAGTTCAAGTATGGACACGATATGTAGAAGTAATTATTGGATATGTAACAGTGTACAACAGTGCTTGGACCATAACAGACTACTATAGATTCAGTATTGTATTTTTATCTGTGAGTAAACTCTATCTTTCGAACATAGGTACCAGAAGGACACTGCTGGTTGCAGGGAGACCATATTGGACATTCTATGGACTCTAATATCTTCGGGCCAATATCTCTGGGTCTAATAACAGCGAAAGCTACTCATATAATTTGGCCACCAAATCGGTGGCAACAGTTACAGCCTATAAAACCCAATCATGAGAGCTGTTAGCTTTGTAAAGAGATTGCAATGGGAATTACCTGGTACTGTATGCAGGTAAGTTTAATTATTGTTTTTAGTCCTTTAGTATAGTTTATAATAGAGATTACTATGTGCAGACATGGCTTAACCATAGGTGATGTTGATAATGATGGTGATAATGAATTAGTTGTTGGCACTGCTGAAGGAGAACTTTATATCTTCAAGGTAAATATCTTGATAACTGTTTAAAATTATACTTTTTAAAATTTATAAATAACATTTATTCTTCTGTAACAGGGATCAGAGTTATGGCAGAAGATCACTGGTCTCGGTCTTATAACTAGCGTAGCGATTGGAGATATTTTTAATTATGGTCGCAATGCGCTTGTTGTTATCTGTGGCGATGGATGGACGCATATATTTTACAGTCCCAGATCTGTCAATCCTAATAACCCTAACACATGTGCAGGCAACCAACATTTTTGTAAAGATACAAACGAGCTAGATATCTTTAAAGGAAGTACTGGTAAATCTGAGTTTTAGAAAGATATATTTTATAAAATAAAAAAATTTAAGTAACTCTCATAGGATATTTATGCACAGATTTAGGAAATTCTCAAAGTACAGAAACACATGTTGACAATACTAATGAAATCAATGAACTCTCTGGGAAAATGGAATGTGTACATGTACAAAGGATCCCAACTAATACAAAGATAGTACTGATAGCTGATGTTGATAAAGATGGTGCTAATGAAATGATTCTCGGTTTGACAGACCGTGTTGTGAGATCTTATAGATGGTCAAGTAATGCTGATTTAGAAACGGGAAAATTAATTGGCCTAAATAAGTGGGAATGCACTAATCAAATAGGAACAGTTACATTGCAAGTATGTCATTGAAACCTATAGACTCCATTATATTGTAATACAATACAATCTGTCTGTACAATAGTTATCGTACAGATATTAAACGATGTTGATACAATATATTGATACATTTATGTTTAGCATACTGGTGATGGTACGCCAACTCTACTGGTAGCACAACCTGGCGGTACGTTCATGCGAATTAAGTGCAACCCTGAAGATTGTCAATCAAAGAATAGTTCTTGCGAGGCTGTAGATTATCAGACGTTAGGAATATCTAGGATGCGCAATCAAAATATTTCAACGGAAATTATCGGAAATTTAGAACCGGGAATAATGCCGTTTATTTCGACGATTGAACCGAAAATGTCTAGTTACATATCTAAAGATAAGTTGCTGAAGCAAGGTTTCACAGACGATAGCCAAATAGACATGAAGACCTTCAAACCTGCTTCACTCGAGTTCAAAAGAAATTACTCGCAACCAGCGTTTCGAAAAAATAGTCTCGATATGGCCGGCGAGTATGATAGAGATTTTACAGTAGAAAATCAAGGACCAGTTAAATTTTATAGTCCTGTCGAAACTTCAAGCACTGATGAAGTAGACGGCAACTTTATCGGTGGCAACGTTATTCTCGGGGAATACGATAACGGAACTGTGAAAGATAAATTGTTACCATCTTTTACACATTTCTCCCATAATAATAATAATGAGAATAATAGTAATAATAATAATAACGGTAACAATATCAGTAAATCGAGTCAGGAAGGAACCATAAAAGACGATACGGATTCAAACAGTGATGTCATCAGTACGAATACTCCAAAGGGAAAACCTTATGCTTTGGCAACGCTTGATGGGACTATTATGTTGGTACAAGATGAGGTCATGTTATGGTAAGCGATCACAAATAGCAATGTTTAGATATTATACATCTGAATATTTACGAATATTTCGCATTGGTTCTTTTTTACAGGGCTATGCAAGTAGATCATCAGATATTTGCTCTGTGTCGATTGGACGTCACAGGCGATAATTCTGACGAGATAATTGCTTGTGCTTGGGACGGTCAGACTTACATTTTGGATCAACAACGGCACAGTGTACGCTTTCAATTTGAGGAACCAGTCAGAGCTTTTTGCACGGGAAATTACAATGTAATTCCGGGAACGTCTAGTCCAAGTCTGGTGTACAATACCTTCAATAACAAGGTTTTTATTTCTACACAAGCCTATAATTACATATGAATTAATGTCGTTCACGACTGTAACAATGATAATTATACTTTATATTTTCTAGATTTTTCTTTATTATGACGTCACTTTGCCGAGCATGACGATCACTCCTTTGAATCCCATGAAGGACTTTGAGTCTGATGAAATGCAAGTTTTAGAGAAATTATTGGACGAGTGTAATACAAATGAGAAACAACAAAAAATGCAGCAATTAACTGAATGGTTGCTGTATGGCGTACATTAGTATATGGCAAGCAAAAATTTATAATTATATACAGCATGATTCTTATGTAACAATATATGTTTTAAAAATCGCCCTGTATAGACAAAAATGTACAATAAAACATACATATTCTGTTACATGTGTTAAATCATTATATTTTTGTCTTTTTTAAATCTTTATACTTTTATTAAAAATAAATCGCTAAAAAATACCTATATCTGGACGCGTCTAACTATAATACAAACTGATATTACTTCCCAACGAAAAATATTCAATTCTAATCGCGAAGCGATAGTAAATTATGTTTCTACTTTGGAATCTTTCATATTTGATAGCATATGCGATCGTTCTATGGGATACGTCACCGTGTTATCACGAAGGATATACGACCGAAAGTCCGTACAAATTTTTGGCAAACAAGCAACCGACGATATCGGCGATGAAATTAATTTTGTAGAGTGCAGCATAAAGACGCCTATTTAAGGATTCTCGTTTATTTGCGAGACTCAACGTTTTATCTGCGACGCTGTAAATCAGGTTGACACCACGCCGAATCGGCCTAACATATAGTATTGTATTACACGTCATCATTGTCAGTGGGTATGTAAATTTCGTTCAGTACTTTTCCAAATTCCGACGAGGCTGTTGTATTATATTATTAGATACATACATGATTAGATCGTGGACGCGTAAACGACAATTTTCCAAAATTCAGTCGTCTTATTGCCGGCACAGTGCATTATTCCAAATACTAATGCAGAACTCAGATCGTTGTACAGTGACAAGAAAATAATTGAAATATGTAAGTATTGTGACAATAGCATCCATAAAAAGTTTGAACACTCGCGGAATTTAGCATAGGATCAATTGAGTTCATATATTTTTCATTCAAAAATAATGAGATAATTTATTTAAACAATCGAAAAGTAAATTAAAAAATTTTTGTAAACTAAGTATAATTAAAAATAATATTATTATTAGAGTGCGTAAACATACTATTGAAAATATTCCCAATATCTCCTCGACTAATAACTTGTTGTCAATTTAATCAGTGTCCACGTACACAACGGGAGCGCAATAATACGTAGCTTTACACCCCCTATCTCTGCAACAAGATCTCCACACAGCATTTTAAATGCGATTTAAATTAGCGACTACACTTGTGCGCGTGTAACTGACCTTGAACCGACATGGATATTTAAAATAGTCGTGGATCCTTTGAACTAGTGAATTTTCAGGATGACTGTCAATGACACGGAAACGTTTTTCGCGGGTCACGAGCTGAAAGAACTCACTTTCGGATGGACGGATTATACCCTATTCGGTGGCCTGTTGGGTGTCAGCGTCCTAATCGGCATCTACTTCGGTTTCTTCAGTAGTTCGAAGCAGGACAATACCACCGAGTACTTACTCGGTGGCAAAACCATGTCCTTTCTTCCGATTAGCATGAGCCTGATAGCAAGGTGATTTATACGTTTCGTGCATTTCATCGTTTCTTATTTAAAAGTGTAATTTTTATGTCTCAATTATTTTATTTAAACAAGTGAACGCTGATCGATTAATTGTTTATTTTAAAATTTATTTCAAAATTGCGCCACATAAAAATAGCACATTTCGTTTAAATTAAATTTGTTAATGCATATTCGAAACTTGTTAAAATGTCTTAAAAATTAACATTCTATTAAAATTAAGTTGAAATTCATTAATTAAAGCATAAAATATTATTTATCAATTGAAGTTCAGCTCGCGAAAAGTCCATTTTTAATAGCTAATTATTTATTAGATTAGATATTTTCATCATAAAAATTTCACAAACGAAAAATTAATTTTAAAATAATGATTCTAAAGCAAATTACCGACATTTTTTATTAGAAAATATCTTTGAATTTGCTTTACAAATTCTTTTTTATACAATTAAAATACTCACGAAATAAAGAGGATCAAAAGTGATTTTATACCAATAACAAAAAAATGTTTAAATACATTAAAAATTTTTTTTTTAATTAAATATAAAACGTTAAGTATAAAATTTTGTTCTCTTTATTTTTGTGCGTACTTTAATTGTGTAAAAAAAATTTGGAATTCTGTAAAGCCAATCCAAAGATATTTTTTAATAAAAAAATGTTAGTAATTTGCTTTATGATTCCTTTCTCAGTAAGCAAGAAACATTAAAGCAACATTTAAAAATGTTGATTTTATCTGTACTTTTAAACGTTTTAAAATAATATTGTAATTTTAAGAAGATTATTTGACTTTTTTCGAAATATTATTGAAATGTTTTAAAAATGTTATCTCTAAGTCATGGTCAATGTTTGTTTATATTGATGTTGTATACAACGTTAAATACAACACATATGAAAACATTATATGTTATTAAATGTCTTTGTAATAACATAACAGTAATGATTTTATGCTTACTGGGTTGGAATTCTTATAATATTTATTCGTTAATAATATCGAAAAAAAGATCCACCTCTAATGGAAACAAAATTCATTGCAGTCACATATCGGGAGTTTCTTTGCTCGGCGTGCCCTCCGAAGTATACCAATACGGAACTCAATACGCGGCATGTATTTTTACATCCTTCATCAGCTGTTTCATAATCATATGCGTATACTTGCCAGTGTTTTACAAGCTGCAACTGACGAGCACTTTCGAATATCTGGAAATTAGATTTGCCAGGCCGGTCCGGCAATTAGCGTCTTTTCTCTACACCCTTGCGTTGGTGGTCTACGTGCCGTTGATAATCTACGTGCCAGCATTAGCCTTTTCGCAGGCGACTGGGATGAATTTGCACTACGTCGCGCCGGTTATATGCATGGTGTGCATCTTCTACACGACCATCGTAAGTAATACAGACATTTCGATTATAATTATAAGTTTCGAATTACCATGATGCAGGGACGAGAATATTTATTTTTTTGAATATTAAGTGCCTTATCTAACCGGGGGAAGGGGTGGAGGGTCAATAATTTACAAATATTTTATCTCTTTTGTTGCAAGTGCGACACATATTTTCTTTATATATTCTTCTATTTAATTTCTTTTTATTTATTTTCTCTTTACAAATATAAAGCTTTTTAAAATTTGTCAAAAATTAAAATATTTTTTTAATATCCCGAATTCTCAACATGGAATTTCACACCTCTCTAAGTGTGATGAGTGTGGAAAGCTCCATAAAAAAATCTACGTCCCTGTCACGATGGACATTTATTGGATCAGTAAAGATCATAAAATTTGCTCCTTGAATTCTTTAAAAATAAAAGCGTTCAATTTTTGCATATTTTTTAAAATAAATTCGTGATGTTCTCAGCTACGCGCTGTTCGAATGAAAAATATACTAACAACAAAATCGTATGATTTATAACATATAAATATTCGTACAATATTATAATATCGTACGATATCATAATAATCGTACGATATCATGTGCTGTTAGGGAGATTTTATCAATAGTTATTATCTTATTAGTACACGTGTTACATATTGAAACAGAATTTTTCGAGGTCGCAGACTCGTCTAAGATAGCTAGAAAGTCATGAAACTATATATGGAACGTATGTTCGCACACGTCATCTTGAAGTCGTGACGTTAGTGCAAACTACGATAGTCTAGTTAGATGAAACATATACAGCGACGGCTACCGAATAAACGATTATTTAGAGAGGAATTATCTAAATTTCAACACGATCTTATCAGTTTCGTAGGTTGCTGGATTATTTACGACGCGGTATCGCGCCGACAAGCACGACCGCATATCCACGCCGCCCCGAATAAAGTGCACAAAAACGATGACGAAATTTGTTTTCCTTTTACGTTTATTTGGACAATAGTACGCTGAATAAGAATGTGTGTGCGAAATGTGCATAGGTCGTGCATCGCTCTGTTCTGCAGAGGCAACTTACGATATCTTTAACAGATTGGCGATAAAGAAGAGCAAACGCTTCTTGATGGCTTGTTAAGGCTTATTACACGCGATAACATTAACATTTGCTGACGGCTTTTTTTATAGAATACACAAGCTTGGATAGCTCGAATAGTTGTGCGTTATCGTTTGTGCGATTTACGAATTTTATTTATAGCGCGCGACTACTGTAGAAATCAACATCATTATTAAAATATTAATATTACGCGTAGGTCTTTTGATATACGATAAAATTCGATAACGATTTATAAAATACACATATCGTGACGTTGCATTGTAACGTCATTATGCAATTGTGTTACGATCTCTCCCCCGGGTTTACGTTTCACCGACTCCCCGGCCGTTTGATTCTGTGCACGTCGCGCCGTGACTGACACTGATACCTTTATTGTACGTGAGTAATCTCTCTTTGGAAAAAAAAATATATATATATATCTTACGCAGGGAGGTCTGAAGGCTGTCGTATGGGCGGATGCGGTTCAGATGACGGTGACTGTCGGAAGTCTCATTGCCGTTTTGATACTGGGAACGATTGCCGTAGGCGGCGTCGGCGAGATTTGGAGAATAGCCGAGGAGGGTAATAGAATTGTGTTTTGGAAGTAAGAACAGGTGTATTTTTTACGTTATAATTTATTAATAAGAGAGAAAGAGAAACAAAAATTATTTTAAATTAATTAAAATTGAATATATTATATTAAGGGACATTGTATATTACGTTATTTCACAAAGACATTTAATTGAGGTGCGTTAATTGCAACTGATCTCTATAGGGCGCGGTTCCACTTAATGCTAGCAACATTTGCGAGTATTAGTTGTCCTTGTTTAAGATTCGATAAACAATGATGAAATGTTTTCAAGAGCATTGCGAGCGTTAAATGGAACGCGCCCTAGAAACATAACGACGCGTACTTCTTCTGATGCGTACGTTTCCTCTTTCATAGATATTAAACTGAATTGTATTTTATCTCTTAGATATCAAATATTGTTTGCATAAATGTTGACACATTAAACTTCTCGCAATTAATACTGAAGAAGTATACTGAAAGAACAACTTTACTGTAGTATCTAAAAATTTAGTTAGATACAGATCAGAAATTAATTTCATGTTGGACTATCAAAATAATTATGTGAGAAGTTCAAGCATGATGATACTTACTGGTGCAAAAAGTTTTGACAGTCTAGTAATCAGTTTAAACATCCAATATAAACTTTTTAATGGTTCAACATAATTTCAGATCTGTATTTTAGTAAAATTATCCTTTCCGCGTAACACGTTTATTCAACACTCGATGCAGCAAAGTTTATAAAATACTAATCGTGATTATGCTGAAAGTACAATTGTAACTTTAATATCCTAACGTTAATATCACGATATACTTCTTATTATTGATATAATTAATTTTTATTTAATTGTTATTCTAACTAAATATTCTAATATAAATTGATATTTAACTACTGATATTTTATTTAACCCTTAAACACGTAAGTGGGTCAGAGAGACCCCATATGAAACTTCGAACGCTTACTGTGTAAAGACGGACGAAAATAGGAGGTTCGGACCAGGGGGTAAAAAAAGTTTGAAATCTCCTCTTTCGATTGATATGGTTGATCAACTTTATTGGTCAACTAGAATTCGAACGGCACGGCAGCAAAGTTTTGTTAGGGTCTGTGGGACTAACATAATGCTTGAGTAAAACTTTTTTTGTGAATATTTTACATAAAAAAGCTGGACAAAACACGTTCAAACAGGTCCGTTCGCGGATGCTACTCGCATATATTCTGTCTAAAGTTAGAATACTCTACAGCGCTGTAGAAAAGGGAGCTTTTCCGAAATATATCATAAAACACATTAATTTTCAATTTTAGACA
>QKQZ01013014.1:0-11692 GCA_003595255.1 Solenopsis fugax
CCTGATTGATCCTGATCTCCCCACTTGACTGAGAAAATCAACAGCGCGTGCGCGATTGAACAAAGATGCTGATGGACAATTCGTTTTCTTTCTCTTTCTATTAGCTCACGCATTCGTGGCTAGCTCTTCCCCTCTATATATACAATCTCTTTGGTTTCTACCATGGTTTTCATCAGTTTTCATTCTCATGAGTAGATTGATTGAATAGATTTATATAGCAGAAATACTTGATATGGCCGAACTGTTGCTGGATCCAAATATCCGAGGCTGGGTATTCTTACCTATAGTAGTAATTACGTTTCTAGTCGGTATAATCCGTCACTATGTTTCTATATTGCTCGCCTCGCAAAAGAAAGTCGAGCTTCATCAGGTGCAAGATAGGTAAACACACCTAAAAAATACGTCAATTAGAGCAAAATGGGGTACAAAGGCAACTTCAATCGTACCGCTAAAGTGACGGGATAAATCGATATGCATGATTCAGTAGATTTACATTGAAAAAATGTTGATTTAATTTTTCAACTTGATTAAATTTCTTCAGTACATATATTTAACTTAAATACATAAATATAGAAACTAAAGAAATTTAATCAAGTTGAAAAATTTAGTTATCTTTTTTCTCAGTGTATTGAATAATGTTATCGAGCAGCTAACGTATATGATTTTATAGAGCCATAAATTTATAATATGGACATTCTGACAAAAATATTATGTAAATGCTTATTGTTTTTACAAAGAAGATTCAAATATGAATTATACATACCATTGACTTTGTTCCATTACTTATTGTTAATGGTATGATTGAACCATTCATGTATAACTTAGAAATTTGGGAGCATCTTGTTTGACCATGTTGCAATTGACCACAGCTACTCACAGAGTTATTTTTCTTTTGGAAAAATAAATCAGAATATTTTATATTAAATTAATCAGTGATATGAGCAATTGGGTTTCACCTAGAAATTTCCTATGTGAAAATTGCTGAAAATTATGGCAGTAAATATTTTACAGTCAAGTTATGATACGCTCCAGACTTCTCCGAGAGAATGGACAGTACATACCAAAAGTAGGTTTTATGACCAGGAGACATTTCTTCAACAATGAAGAGACTGGATATTTTAAGACTCAGAAGCGTCCTCCTGTCTCTCAAAATCCTATGACTGATCCAAATATGATGACTGAAATGCTCAAGGGAAATGTAACCAATGTTTTGCCTATGGTACTGATTGGTGGTTGGATCAACTGGATGTTCTCTGGATTTGTGACAAGTATGTGACATTATGATATTGTTGAATATGTATATTTACTGCGCATCTGTCACATATAATTTTTCTAATTAGATTTTAGACCTTTGAGGGGATGCTAAAGTTGAGTTTTACAGCAATTTACATATAATTTATAATTAGGATTGCCAGGATTTTTGGGATTGATTCCTGACAATCTTAGAATTCTTTGACTGATTCCAGCGATTACAGTTTTGTGTCCCAAAAATGCATAATTTTAATGAAATCTCAAGATTTGTCTCATTTGTAGATCACTTACAATTATAATCGTTGATATTTACATTAAAGATTTATTTAAAAAATCATGCACGAGCACATCTACAGCACTGTATTGTTTTTCATACATAATTTTCTTGAAAATTTTTTTCCTAAATCAGAAAAAAAACATGAAAAAATTACGTCTTAGTTTTTGATTTGCTTTTTGATCTAAAAAAGTTATTTCAGTTTAAAATGTTAATATAAAAAATGATCACAGTGTATGGTGTTTTATATAGGGACACTAACGAGACAAGATATTGAAATAGTTTTTTCGTGTGTTTATTTACCGAAATTACACAAACCAGGTAATCTATTACGCATTATAATATCTTCGATCAGCAGATTCTCTTCACAATTTAGCAGAATATTTACATAATATTATTCAAGCAAGTTTATTTATTTCGGAAATCTTTGTAAAAAAATAGCTTCCAGCTGGTCAAAAAATTATCTACCTTAAAAATTCGAACAACTCAATTCTTGTTTTCTTAGACATAGTTTCATTATTCACTAACGTCCCAGTTGAATTAGTTACAGGACTTATACACAGATGATTATTCAAAAGGAAACAGCACTTCCTAAAACTGAATTTATTAATGCAGTGAAATTTGTTTTAAACTCTCTTTTTTAACAATTATTATTATAAATAGACGTTTATTCCCATGGGATCATCTCTATCATGTATAATGGCTGATCTAGTCCTACAAAACTTAGAATCACAATCATTATGTTCTCTTTCATTTTTATTGGATTTCTATTTTATTATAGATACATGATAGTACTCTTCACGTATAGGACGAGGCTGAATGATGTATTAAATTACTTTCAATACATACCACCCGAGACTTAGATTTATGCTGCAAGTGGCAGGGGAACTTTTCTTGACACAATTTTAATTAAAGTACATAATGGCATTATTTATAATGAATATAAAAAACCAACATGTTCTGGACGCTGTCTCAATTATTATTCCAGTCATCTTCTTTACCAAAAAATAGGTACAATGATCGGATTAATTGATAGAGTACTGCTTTCATATCCTATGTTCCACCTAAAAAATTTTGACAAAATAACATATTGACCAAGGGATATCCTATTGAAACTATTTTTCAACATAAAAAAAGACTATTATAAATTTCAATTATTCAATGATTTAGAATAATGCAAAATTCGCAAGTTATTATTAATAATTATTAATAGCAAAAGAAACTTTGCTATATCCTACACTCTGTCGTCCGTTTTGTGTTCGGCAACAACACAACGCCGCGCTGCGTGCGCCCGCCGTGCTGAGAATCGAGAAGATTTCCGCGCATCGATAACTTCAAAAAATTTTTTCTTGAAAACGAGACAAAACACCTTTTAAATTTTTTCTAAGTTATAGGAAAACTTAAAGTATATAAAAATTATTTTTCCAGATTTTTCGATTCCCTCCCTGATTGTTTAAAAAATTGTTAAAAGTTTATTAAAAGTTAAATAAACACTAAAAAAATTGTTTTGCAATATTCATATTTTTCTCGTAAATTAGAACATTTTCCTCCATAAATTAAAAAAAAAATAATTGAGTTAGCGTTATTAGCAACAGAGTTATTAGAATTTTTAAACAAAATGCTAGTCAAATTTTTAATTGCTTATATCTCAATTTATTTTGTAATTAAAAAAATCCTTTGGCACAAAATTTTATCTCCTAAAGTACTATAAATGTGCAAAATTTAACAAATTTCTGAGAGATGACTGATCCTCTTCACGCGGAACATATTGCCAGTCCATATATTGCCAGCAGTTTTATGGCAATAAGTTATTTCATGTTGGCAATATAACCATTGTAACCCTATAAATTATTATGGCAACGAGTTTTAACGACGACGGGTTAAAATTGTCGGTATATTGTTGTTATGTTACTATCCAAAGTTGTCATTTTATGAAGATATTAATTTGTCAACAAAGTGGATTCAATTGCTGCAATCTAGGTAGCAACATGTTATGATTGTAAGCAATTTGCTAGCAATAATACAGACACATTGTTATCTGAATAGACGAACAAATTTTCAAGCATACTCATCTTTCATATTGGATATCTAAGACTAATTCTAAGAACTTAACATTGTAATTCGTGTTCAAAGTTCAAACCATTCCTATTTACAAATACATTGCAAAATTTTTGTATGAAAGAAATATTGACATACGTCGACAGCTTTAGATGCCATATTCGACTAAGAATAGATAAAACAAATTCTAAATTTCTTAAATTTTTTTCATTTTCAGAATAAAGTCAATAGTTTTAGACTATATAGAGGGTGTTAAAAAAAACCATTCAGCATTTATATTGTAGATAGAGATATAAACATTTTTGCATATCATGGATTACTGGCTTCTATGTGTCGCATGTGATGTTTATAAAGTGTTTATGAACCGCGTTCTGTATGTTCTCATTCAATTTTTATATATACTTTATTACAGAAGATTTCACTGGCAATTAGTTGTCATCAACCAGTGATTGCGGATCTACATATTATTTGGTGATTAAATAGTTATAAGGTATCGTGCTAAAAATGTCAGCGTGTTACTCCAAGAAATGGAAGATATACTAAGCATTGCATGCGACACGTAGAAGCCAATAAGTCATTCATGATACTAATATACAAAAATGTTTATATCTCAGAAACGATTGAGCTTTTGATCTATATTTACTAAGGTTTGTTTTACTCATTGTCAGTATGATGTGTACTATCATATAGTTGCTGAATGATTTTTTTTACACCCTGTATATTAGTGCTTGTGCATTAAATTATAGAAAAGAATTTTTAAATTTATAAAAGTAAAAATGTGCTGGAAAAATATATTCGGTTAGTAAAACAGGATTTTAGGATCTCCTCAAAGGAGTTATCTACTTTGTCATGCTGATTTTTTAAGAGGTCTTTAGGAATTTTTTGGAAAAGTGGATAAATACAATATTTTTTAGAGAATTTTTGTTCTTTATTTTTTATTGTGTAAAGATTGATTTCCTGTTTCCTTTGACACACCATTTAAGTTCCGACGACGCGTGCCATAAACAACAGCAAGGTCGGTCACGCGTCGAGCCCATCGATATAGTACTAGACCATGATGTTATACTTTCACCATATACTGGACGGAGTGTTCGACGAAATTGCTTTGATTTTTTGTTTGCCGAGACCTAGAAAGAGAAAGATAGAGCAGTAGGATTCAACCTCTCTTTCTACCATTGCCCTATTGGTCGAATTTTGTTGAAGAAGAAAGGGAACAATAGTGTATTCACTAAAGTCGGACCTATGTCGATAATTGTAACGCTGCGAACGCTGTTCATGCTGCATTCTGTATTACAAATATTAATCGGAATTATTAATAATATAATATTAATAAATATGGTTTATACATACATCCTATGCCAAACAATGAATGTGAACACAAATATAAGTTTTAAGTGCATCAGGGCCCTTAATCAATGTAGTCGTTACTTGCTACTTATCGTTCCTTCTCTTTCTACATGTACGCAGAAAGTTTCAGTCTCATGATCCGTCCAGTACTATATGTTGATGGTCGAGCTTTTTATGGTGCCAATCGCATAACTTTGAGCGCTCGGCCGAATCTTATGATATGTTTGGCCCGATTTACAAACCACGAGCCTGACACGTGGTTCTTATGTTTGGCCCGATTTCTTTACCATGAACCTGATACATATTGTACGCGAAAGGGTTAAATAAAAAAGATGAATAATAGTTTATTAACAATAGATCCATTTGACTTCTGTACAGTTCAGTGACTATGTTTCCAGATCTCAATGGACTGTAAAACGTCATTTTAATCAGAACACTTGTGACTATCGTTAGAATTAGATTTTCATTTCGCTCAATAGATAAATAAATGGCACTTGTCTGAAAAAGTTTGATTTTTACTCTTTTTTTTTATGTTTTTGAGTTCTCCAAGAAATATAAAAAATTAAGTTGTCAAAATTTTGATCTATTATATAAAAAGAAAAAGGTGGTATATATATTAAGGTCATCTATTTACATTTTATGCAATAATTTTAATAATCACTATTTTAAAAACTTAATTTGATTTTATTAATCAAATCGTTCTCCGATAGATTTAAAATTGATATATTTATTATATTGAATATTTATAAAAATGTGCGACATTCTATAATGAGTCAATGAGAGTTAGCAGTGGTAATATAACCTACCACAAAAATTTATAAAATTTTTAATTAAAAAAACAGTGTTTTGTTATGAAATATATTTCAGAATAAAGAAAAAATATTGCAAAATATTTGCAAATGTATACACGGTGTTCCTAAACGTACCCACGATAAATATTTTAATGACAGATTCTTTGGAAGATTTTAAGACGAAAATTCTAATACCAAAATGTCGAGCAGTAGTTTAACTGCAAAATGCTATAATAATTTTCAAATGAGAAGAGTTTAAAGATTACGAATGACAGGGCTAGAATTTCGCGCGTTCAGGGATGGTGATATGTACTCCCCTGAACCAAATGCTATTTACAATAATAAAATTGTTGTAAAAATACGCAATGAGTTTTATTAAGAATCTAATTCTGTTTATCTATAACAAATTTAATATAAAATCAGATAAATATTTGCACATAATAGTTTAATAATTATGTCGATATTGATGTGTCAAATATCAAAATTGTCAAAATGTCAATCATCATTATTTGGTTCATACGATAAGTCTTTATGTAAGATCGGCCTATAAAGATATATCTTATCATTACTAGAGAGTGAATATTAATATAGGTAGAATAATGCACGTACCGATTACATTAACCTGCGAAAATAGACATTTTTTTCTGCGGATATAAAATGAGACTAACTGTAAGTGATTTTTATAGGCATCAATTTATCAGTACTGAATATGAAACCATTAATGTAAAATAATTAATAGAATTTGGATATCATTACAAAAAGAACAATGGTTTTTGGCGCGTACAACTAGTATTTCTTCTTCCAATTATATCTAGAAAATGAAAGATTGTAGCGAAATGGAACAAAATGCATTTTAAAGCTAAAAGTTTATACTTTTATGTAGCGTTAACGAAATTTAGAGAACAATTCTGCTGCGGATACTATAACACCATGAAAACCCTAAAAATCGTCATTTTTTATTTCTTTGACGCCATTTTTCTCAAAATTATAACGTGATAGCCAAATTTGAGCAACAAATTCGTGTCCAGCATGGAAATTGTCTATAAAAATCACTTTACTAATTAGTTTCATTATATCCGCAGAAAAAATATCTATTTTCGCAGATTAATGTAATCGGTATGTGCATTATTCTACCTACGTTAATATCCATTTTCTAGTAATGATAAAAAATATCTTTATAGGCCGATCTTACATAAAGACTTTTATCGTATGAACCAAATAAACGATGATTGACATTTTGACAATTTTGATATTTGACATCAATATCGACAAAATATTAAACTATTAAATATTTATCTGATTTTATATTAAATTTATTATGGATAAACAGAATTAGATTCTTAATAAAACTCTCATTGCGTATTTTTACAATTTCATTATTGTAAAAGGCATTCCATTCAGGGGAACACATTGCCATCCCTGAGCGAAATTCTAGCTCTGTCATTCGTAATCTTTAAACTGTTCCCATTTGAAAATTATTATAGCATTTTGCTGTTAAACTACTGCTCGACATTTTGGTATTAGAATTTTCGTCTTAAAATCTTCCAAAGAATCTGTCATTAAAATATTTATCGTGGGTTTAGGAACACCCTGTATACACATAAGCCTTACATATATAAATTAAAATACTGAGAATTTGTAATATATGTTGTGTAAAGATATAGACTATAGATTAGCAGTAAAACTCCAATCAATTTATCGAATAGCTACATTAATATGAAAACTTTGAAAACGAAGTTTTGCCTGTTGAGACATCAGTACGCATAATAAGAGTCCACATTTTAGCAAAATATTATATTATTGACTTTGCATAACTCGAAATGTGTCCAGCCAAATAAAAAGTTAAATTAAGGCTTCTGCCTCCTCAGCTGAGAACTTCGCGTTGACAGTGGCGACATAGTATTGCGGAAAAAATTAGAACTAATAGGCGTGAACATGTTGACGATTAAATCTTGTCTTGCATGTCATTTCGTCGTTATTATGTGTTTTATTGTGAAAATGTGACTTGTTTCGTATTTACCAAATTCGTAAAAATGGGCCGCAAGTAAAGTTTCTTTGAATTTTATACATAAAAATATTTTACACTGCTTTCAATAGCTATTCGTGTGTTTTTCTGTCTGAATAGGCTTTACTTTACGTACATTTTACGGCTATTTGATTGTTAGGCGGAAAAAGGATAGTCAAGGCTATTTTTACAAGTATTTTAAAGCGATCTCATTATTGTTTTATCCAAATTCTCTTCATTTACAAGTGCCACAGCTGAAACTTTTACGTGTTATTTCTCGCTTACGTCACGATTTCAATATGGCCGCGCCAAGGAGTAAGGAGCCCCAACAACAAAACATTCAAGTATACAGGGTGAGTCATTTTAATCAGCGCATGCAAATAACTTTTTTAGAATGCATTGTACATAAAAATGTTTCCTACAAAAGTTGTAGGATTTAAAGGGAACCGTTGATGACCTGGAACTTGACCTTGAAGTCGATTTTCAAGGTTATTTCAAGATTAACAAGTGTTTTTTAAATGGAAATCCGTATTTTTGATTCCAGAATCTAATAGCTGATGTCAAGAGCTTTTCAAAACACTATAAAAAAGTTATTTTTCCTTAAGTACTTTTCGAGTTATGAGGCTTGAAAGTTACAATATACTGTAGCTTTCATGCCTCACAACTCGGAAAGTACTTACTGAAAAATAACTTTCTTATAGTGTTTTGAAAAGTTCTCGAAATCCACTATAATAAATTCAATAAAAAAATAGCAGTTTCTACCTAAAAATTTGAAAACGATTTTAATAATTTCCGAAATAATAAGGGGTATCAGTACTTCCCTAAATCTTTTATTGCATTTTCTTGTAGTCGATCTCGAGAACTTTTCAAAACACTATAAGGAAGTTATTTTTTATTAAGTATTTTCCGAGTTGTGAGGCTTGAAAGTTACAGTATACTGTAACTTTCAAGTCTCATAACTTGAAAAGTACTTAACCCTTAAACACGTAAGTGGGTCAGAGTGACCCCATATGAAATTTCGAACGCTTACTGTGTAAAGACGGAAGAAAATAGGAGGTTTGGACTAGGAGGTAAGAAAAGTTTGAAATCTTCTCTTTCGATTGATATGATTGATCAACTTTATTGGTCAAGTAGAATTCAAACGGCTGCAAAGTTTTGTTGGGGTCTGTAGGACTAACATTATGTGTAAGCGAAACTTTTTTTGTGAGTATTTTACATAAGAAAGCTAGACAAAACACGTTCGAACAGGTCGGTTCGCGGATGTTACTCGCATATACTCTGTCAAGTTAGAATACTATAAAATGCTGTAGAAAAGGGAGCTTTTCCGAAATATATCATGAAACACATAAATTTTCAATTTTAGACACGAATTAATCAANCGAATTAATCAAAAATACCTCATATTCACCTTGTTACATAAGTGACAATTTTTAATAGAAATTTTTACATTTTTTAATAGAAATGACAATGACATAATTTTTTTTAAAGTATGACTTTTTAGCTTTAAAACACCGTATTGTAAAGTCCTTAAAAGTTTTTTGTTGCAAAGATATAACTTTTTTTAAAAAAGTGGATTTTTAGATACCCAAAAATATCTCATATTCTCCTTGTTACATAATTATACTTTTTAAAAGGAATGACAATGCCAAATTTTTTTTGAAAGTATGACTCTTTAGCTTTAAAACACCGTATTTGAAAGTCCTTAAAAGTTTTTTGTTGCGAAGATATGATTTTTTGAAGGAAAAGTGGATTTTTGACCAATTTCTCATTTTTGCTTAATGGTTTTTCCTTTATAACTTCACAATAAATTATTTTTTGGCAATGCCGATTGTGCAATCACATTTCTGAGATTCTGAACTTTCATTAAAAAAAAAATGTTGAAAAATATTGATTGTAATCAAAGTTATAGCTTCTCAAAGTTGAACAAGTCTCCCAGACCCGAAAATGTGTTTCCGTATTTTACAAGATCGGTGTGTTTAAGGGTTAAGGAAAAATAATTTTCTTATAGTGTTTTGAAAAGCTCTTGACATCAGCTATTATATTCTGGAATCTAAAAATACGGATTTCCATTAAAAAAATACTTTTTAACCTTAAAATAACCTTGAAAATCGACATCAAGGTCATCAACGGTTGGCCCCCTTTGAACCCTACAACTTTTGTAGGAAACATTTTTATGTACAATGCATTCTAAAAAAGTTATTTGCGTGCGCTGATTAAAATGACTCACGCTGTATATACATTCATGTAATAATACATTCAAGTTTAAAAAGCATGAGGAGTATATGTTAAAAAAGTATTAAATGTTAAAATGTACTTTGAAAAAGTTTCAAAATTTTCATAAATAAAAATGCCTTTTAACAAATGTTCGCCATTGTGTATAATTTGTATATTTGTCACAGAAAGCTACTAAACAAATGATCCCATAAATAATTACTAGAATTCGTCACCTAATAACGAAGATAATAAAATTATCTACACGGCCTATGGTACCACCTTCTCTATATAATAAATTATTTATTATTTTATAAAATCACACAATAAGTATCTAGCTATGGCCCGTAAGGATTTTAGTTTAATATTGTATTTTATAAAAATAATTTTTATAAAAAATATATTAATCTTCAATAATAAATAAAAGATGAAAAGAAAGTAATTTTTCTACTATGTGAATGAATACTTTTCAAAATTATTTTCTTTTTGTCTTTTATTTATTATTTCCTAAAAAAATTTATAAAAATCGAAAAAACCTAGCACAACAAAGTAGAAAATCCTCTTAACTAGGCTCTCTTCCAAGATTATATATAGTTTAACATAAGTGCTTTGATTCTAGCTAAAGTGCCATTTCCATTGACGCTACGTTTCAAGCCAATGCTACAACGGGGTATAGAATTAGTTACGCTGGACGCCGCATGGGTTTCTTCGGCCTCATGGTACTTTCTCAATGTATTTGGACTAAGATCCATTTATACACTTGTACTTGGTGAGAATAATGCCGCGGATACCACGAGATTAGTGCAAGATCAAGTATCAGGCGCTGCGATGTCTATGCCGCCCGATCCAAAAGCAGCCTTCAAATCTGAATGGGAAGCATTAGAGATTTGTGAACATAATTGGGCTCTGCAGGGAGTAGACATCGAACTCATGGGTATTCAATCGAAAGTAGACATGACTGATAGTATATATCATCAAGGCAAAGCAAATTGATATTTAGTAATCAAATTATATTTACTGTATAAATTCCAAACAATCTAATTTATTAAATAGCAATTTACTACATGTATCTAAGATATAAGAATTTTTGTCTTTTTAATAAATAAAATGATAAAATATAACATTTTAATTTTAACAAATTGCAATAACAATCTTATGTAAGTATAAAATTGAGGAAAGTATATTATATTTTCGTGTTTAGGTTTATATACTGATTATACATCTATATATTATAAATCTAGATAATGAATACATAGCTTGTATTTGCAAAATAATCAAAGAAAAATTAAAAACAAACAAAATAAGATATAATTTTTTATGGTACATTTTATTTCCGTTTAATCATACAATATATCGAACGTTTCGATTTACTTAATCTTCCTCAGCAGTATTAATAATATTGCAATTAAAATAAATTAGAATACACATTCGAATAAGTATAAATATAAATGTCGCAAATAATGTCTTATGTTTGAATCTCATACACGGTCTGACACATGGTAACAGACCAATCGAGAATCTCGTACATAAGTGGTCAATAATGCCTTTCCCGTGCATATCTTATTCCCCTTTTATTCTATTTTTTCTATCTTTTCATATAATGCACGAAATTTATCCTATATGAATGCATGTGCATATGGATATGCACTAGGAAGGGCATTTTTTTACTGCTACTGTATTTCTTGCGATCACAATAAATAGGGTAACTGCGGTATATACGCCGTAGCTATCGATAACTTAATTTATCAAGTATTA